>APFE030173818.1:7349-22156 GCA_000404065.3 Pinus taeda | reverse complement strand
TCTAGTTTTCCACTAGAGCCTTAAATTATTTAAACCTGTCAAAGACTTCATATTTCTTCTTAAGGAAATATATCCATGTATTCCTTGAGAATTCATCTATAAATGATATGTAGTACATAGAATTACCCAGTGATGGAACCTTCACAGGTCCAAAAACATCACTGTGCACAAGCTCTAATATCTGTTTCACGCTCTTACCACCAGAGGGAAAACTCACCCGATTCTGCTTCCCATACACACAATTTTCACAGAAATCAAAATCCAGATAGCTATTACTCATACCTTCTACCATACCATTGCCATGAAGTATTCAAAGGCCCTTGTCTCCAATATGTCCAAGACTTTGATGCCACAACATGGTCTTCTCTCAAGAGACCACTAGATTTTCTACTCCACTTTCAGGAACCATGGAATTATTTCACCCATAAACAATAGTGCTACCTTGCAGCTTGTAGAAAGTTCCAATTCGAACTCCCTGCATCAATACTAGTGCCCCCCAAACCATCTTGCAGGTACCCTTCTCGAACACTATTTTTACACCTGCATCATCCAGCTTGCTTACGAAATCAGATTTCTGGCTAATGCAGGAATATGCAGAACTCCTAGAAGTGTTCTAACCGTTCCACCTTGCAACTTCAACTTTACTTTTCCATGACCAATGATTCTAGCCTTTCTATCATCCTCCAAGAAGACATCACCACCACCATATTTCTCATACTTGCATACCACTTTCTATAGGGAGCGAAGTGAAAGGATGCACCTGAGTCAATAAACCATGCCTCATGATCTACATGTGTACTTGAAGAAGCCAAGTACACATCCCCACCTTCATCTGAGGTGGCTTTCGCTCTGCAGAAGGAGCATCATCAAATCCCTTTCCTTTATTAGGAGCTTTAGATTTACAATCCCTTTTGTAGTGCCCTTCATTTCCGCATTTCCAGCAGACCACCTTTACAGGTTTTCCTGGAGATTTAGATCTCCCTCTAGCTTTAGATCTCCCACTCAATGACTCTCTTTTGTTTCTGTTCTGGGACCCTCTTCGTATAGACAAGGCATCACCATTCTGGCTCTCCATATTTTTCCATCTCATCTCCTCCGTTAGCAAGGATGAGACTATTTCATCAAACTACAAGGCAGTTGTACTACTACCTATTGCAATAACTATACTACTCCACGAATATGGTAGAGAACACAACAAAATGATGCACTTATCTTCATCTGAAATTTTAATATAATAGAGAATAACTAAGTTACCACAGTATTAAATGCGTTCAGATGCTCTGTCACTGAGTCTCTATCTTTCATCCTCAAGTTATACAACATTTTCCGCAAGAACAGTTTATTTACCAGAGACTTAGATTGGTACAAAGTCCCTAACTTGTCCCACAAAGCCTTAGTTGTAGCTTCCCCTGATACATTCAACAATACTAAATCTGAGACACACAATCATATTGTTCTCTTTGACTTCCAATCTAACTTCTTCCATTCGTCATCAAACACTCCCATTGGTTTAGTACCTGGATCTACCGCGATCCACTAATCTTTATCCACCAACAGATTCTCCATCTTGAGTTTCCATAACTCAAAACTCTGACCATTAAATTTCTCAATCTCTATCTTTCCACTACTTGCCATCTTCTTTCACCACCAGAATCGATCTCGTAGACCTCCCACTGAAGATGGTCTACCATAGGCCCGAGTGAAACCCCTCAGCAACGAAGGCATCCCCTTGAAGCCAAAACTGCTCTAATACCAAATGTAGGTTTTAACCCCATACAAAAATTACCTGCATATGAATTCTAAAACACAGAAAATAAAAAATGCGAGAGCATAACACATAAAACACATATACACAAATATTTTCCCCTAGATCCCAAAACGGGGACTACCAGCTTGATTTTTTCATTATGTTCCTTTCAATGTTTCAATACATATTTATACATGTCGAACCATCCAATACCATGGACTGAAAACCATCACATCTAAAACCATGGACCGAAAACCATCGCGTCCAAAATCATGTGGGAAAAACATGCACAAAACCATAGGTAGGTCCACCCAACCTATTATAGATTCCAAAAACAAAATTTTATGGGGCGTTGTCATGGACCCCATAGAGTGGGGTTACCTACAACCCTAAAAACCACTGTGACCCCCCCTGCTACGCAATCACCGCAACAAAGGGGGGGTTTAACCCCCCTTCTAACCCCTTGGTTAACTACGTGGGTTAGTCATGGAAAGAATATAACACAACCCAACATACATAAAGTATAAATAAATTCTCTCACTGTGCGGTTTCGCATTAGACAACGCTAATACGGATTGGGCCTCCATGTACTTTCAGGTATATATGGGAGGAAAACACTAGGTTTTTATCCATCCTTGGGTAACCGAGTTGGCCGCCTTATACATTGTGAGACACCGAACATTGCATTCAGGGATATTTCTTTCCTGTACTTCTTAGTTTGTTGGGAGGTATTCTATAGTTCACAGTTGCTTGGTAATCCTTTTTCCTAGATTATCCCTCTTTTGTTTTGTTATGTTATTTTGATTAAGATAAAATTAATTGACTGTAGATAAGATCGTCCATGCTCACTCCTTAGTTGATCTTAGGTTGAGACAAATGGAAACAACTCCAAAGTCCACTAATCAATGAATTACTTTTGATGGGAACCCAAGTCCTTTTCCTCCTTTCAAAAATATTGGTGCTCCTTATATGGCTACATTGTCCCTTTCGGGATTTACCATTGGCTTGCCAGTATGGTTGTTTTCAACCTCCAACTAGACAAAATCAACTTCCAGTTGATCCTAAAGTTGACCCTTTCCCTTCTTCCTCGATTTTTTCTTCCTCCCCTTCTTCCTCTTCGCCTGGTGAAAGTATTGACACTAGTAACCAGGTGGCTAATAAGAAGAAGAAAGGGAAGAAGAACAAGAAGAAGAAGAAAATTCAGCAAGGGGGAAACCAAGCAACCATTGCTTTGAATGCAACTTCTGATGAGAAACTATCTGATAAGCCTCAAAAAGTTTGATATCCTTGCAAAAATTATACGGGAGACCATCTTTTTAGAAGTTCTTCTGGTATTCGTTAAATCTTAGAAGAATGGTCTTCTCGTTCACATCATCCTATGTCATTAACTTCTGGAGATCACACTAGTGACACACCATCAACTAGTGGTAGTAAAATTCATGGAAATAAGGGTAAATTTAAGTTTCCCTGTAGGTTATGTGAAGGGAATCACCCCATTCACCTTTGTCCCTATCTGGATGAAGCCCAAAAGTGTTGGATAACCGTCCTGCTTCTCCGCAGTGACTTCCATCTTGTTATAGGAGACTCTCCGTTAATCCTTCATTAGTTGATGAATTGACTGACCCAAATCAACAGTCGGTCAAATCCACTCCCTCTGAATGTGAATCCCAAGAGTCTATACCTGACCAATCACAAGTCCAGCAAACAGTTGACCCGATTTCACCTTTAGTTAATCGTACCTTTCCCATAGAGAGTGAGTATGATACCACTCAGGTTCATTTCGTTTCTTCAGATTCCAATGAGCTTGGAGGGAACCCTCCTGTTCCATCAAGGTAGGAGAAAAATCCTCTCGTTCTCATAAATCAAGGGGGTAATTCTCCTATTCTTATGTTACCCCCTCCAAGTAGTCTGGTCACTTCGTTTGATTGGAATTGACTAGCAAATGTCGTCTTCCTTGTTATGTGCCTTTCCAAATCATAGTATAGGTTTATAATATGGTTGTAGTTGGCACTATTATAGATGAAGGTGCATTAGTGAGTATCCTTTCCTCCACTACTTGGAAAGTGCTCAGTTCGTTGCCACCTATGCCTATTACCCAGAATTTGTTGGCTTTTAATAGAGGAACTAGTCAACCATCCTTAGTTTCCTAATACTTTGGGCAGAAAAATTGTTTATCTCAATGTGATGGTAGTCATAGGCCCTTTAGATTACAGTTTACTTCTTGGGCGCGACTATGTTTATGACATGGGAGCTATTGTTTCAACACTCTTTCGAGTGATGTGTTTCCCGCATGAAGGTAAAATTGTCACCGTTGACCAGCTTTCATTTCCTGTTCCAAATATGACTGCCAGTCAACCATCTTACCTAAATGGTCCTTTTGTCCAATGGTATCTTCCCTACCATGGGTCAATTATGTGGCAACCTATTCCGTGCCTACATCCACGGACGATCAATTTCGTGATGTTGTACATTATGTACTAGGGGCATTGGAACCAGATCTATCTAATGATCCCTTCTAGAGCATTGTTCTCCTAGCTGATGAGAACATCTTGGAAGTCATTACCTCTTATGGGTTGTAAACATAGGTCCATGAGGATAGTTCTTTGTCTTATGTCAACCTCATTAAAACATGAAACAAGGAGTACAAGCATAGTACCTTTTCTTGTGTCAAGTTCATTAAAAAATGAAACAAAGGGTATGAGGATAGTTATTTGTCTTGTGTCAACCTCATTAAAAAATGAAACAAAGGAATACGAGCATAGTTCCTTGTCTTGTGTCAAGCTCATAAAAAATTGAAACAAGGAATATGAGAATAGTTCTTTTACTGTGTCAACCTCATTAAAAAATGAAACAAGTCCTTAAGCATAGTTCCTTATCTTGTGTCAAGCTCGTTAAAAAATGAAACAAGGCATAAGAGCAGAGTTCCTTGTCTTGTGTCAAGCTCATTAAAAAATGAAACAAGGTCTCCTGGAGAAACGTTCCAATTCGAGTCATTTAGTAAATCTCGTAAAATCCTAGTCGAATCTTTCACTTGATCTCATATATGAACCTTCATTCCATCCACTTGATAGCCACGAATAGTCTACTTAGGTGAATGTAATGAAGCTTGGGGTGCATGCACCTAGAATCGAGTCATCATGCCAGGGGCATGTAAACCAATCTCAAGCATAGTTTTTCATTTCAAGTTTGTGTAAACATTAAACTGAATCCAAGCATAGTTTTTCATTTCAAGCTTGTGTAAACATGAAACTGAATCCAAGCATAGTTTTTCATTTCAAGCTTATGTAAAGATGAAACTAAATCCAAGCATAGTTTTTCATTTCAAGCTTGTGTAAACATGAAACTGAATCCAAGCATAATTTTTCGTTTCAAGCTTGTCTAAACATGAAATTGAATCCAAGCATAGTTCCCTATGGTTCAAGATTGTGTAAAAATGAACTCATCTCCATTTTAACCTTCATGATTTACATTCTATCAGCCTCTTTAATCAGATGAGCCTTGGTTTTTCTCCTTCCATCGTCACTATCTGCTTGGTCAATCATTTGCTTTCACTTGGTTGTTTTACCCTTTTGGAGGAACAATTGCAGTGATCATCTTATTAGCTAGCCTCTTCACATAAATCAACATGTTTTGACAAGTTCCAACGTCACCGGAACCAGTTGCTATCCTAGACACCACTTGTTCCTCAAAGTGGACTCCTCTTTAAGCTCATTTCAGACTCTCTTAATATGAAAAGATTGTCGAGTGCTTGTCCTTTTCAGCTCTTTAACAGATTGGAAATGGCATCTAATCAATATAAGTTTAACCTTCTTCCGGAATGAGATATATTACTTACCAAAAAGGAATATGTTGATTGAACATGGTCAATAGGTTCTCTCCCATATTATTTTATGCTTTTTTGGACTTGAGAGACAAATCTACAAAAAAGAACTTGTGGAGTTTTCTTTTTGTCCCTTTTCAAACACTCTAAACATAAAAAGGTCTGAGTTATCATTACCGTTAAACTTGTTAAAACATCAAATATTGACAAACTTGTCCATCATGACAAGACTGAGTTTCACCTTCGCTAGACTTTATAAAACAACACATCGCGATGAATTCACCTAAAGGGTGGAATTACACAACAAGAATATGTTATGCTCCACAAGCTTGATAAAAATAAAGAGGTACTGGTCAGCAATGACTGGGGAAAAGGGGTAAACCACTTTATGGCAGCAAGTCACTATTGAAAAAGACATGTTCACTTCATCACTGTGTTGGGCGTGGAATCCCCACAAGGCATGTTTTGGGGCTTAAAGCCAAAGTTTTGACCAAGTCCATTGTAAAGACTCCACGAATTATGGGCGAGGAGCGTGAATTCATAATAGAGTCATAGGGTTATCTACCCTTGTTTTTGTAATGTAATGTCGTTTTGAAAGATCTACCCATGGTCCGCGGACCATGGGATTCTATAAATAGAGTGAGGCTCTAAGTGTAGAAAATAGTGAATGGAAGAAGCATGAAGAATATATGGAATTGATTGAGTCAAAGGGTGAGTCGTGTCTTTGGGTCATAGAGTAGGAGAAGGCTCTGTGGTTGAGTGCACGGAGGCCTAGTAGTCCGCAGCTAAGTGCACGGACCCCTGTAGCTAAGTGCATAGGGTAGGTTGAGTATGTAACTGTTGGAAGAATTAATAAAGAGAAGCTTTAACATATTTTTGTGTATCTTTTCCTGTTTGATGTATTATTGGGTATGAATTGCAAGTTTTCTATTTATTTGTTGTGTGAACTCATATGAATGTGCTGAAAAAGTAAATATAACATAAGGCATTTGTTTATGTGAAGATAACTAATTGTTATAAGAAGATAAGTAATATCTCAGGTGTGACTTAGGGAAATAGTGTAGATCACTACTCCAAAGCCCCAGAGCCCCTGGTTAGGGCTGTGCAAATATGAATATATCAGGCCACGAAGGCCAGGGAAGCGCGCGAAGTAACCTGCACGAAGGGACTAATACTTGGAACGGATCAACCCCTAAGACGTCTCAAGGGTGCGCAAACCTAGTTCCAGCACCCCCCATACTACTTCAGGTGAGACCTCACTCCGCGCTCCATGGGCAGTTACCGATAGGGCCAGTGGTACATGGATTTGTTTGGTGAATTAACTCCAAACCTAGGTCAGGTCCCAACAAGCCAACAAATGGTTCCATTGTTGGGACCGATATCTGCATAGAGATGTCTGATGTTTTATCACTAGAATCCAACTAAGAAAGGAATTGAAGATTGGTTGCATAGGAAGATTCACGAGTTCACGGTGCAAGAGAATAAGAATCAGTGACTATCAAAGGAAGAATGGTTAGATTTCTACCTTTACATAGAGATCCACAAAATTTTCTTCGCATCTTTCTCTACCGAGCTATACGAGTGGATCGCGAAGCTAGCAGATAGCTAAGGAAGGTGCAAAATCGATAGTCCTATTGTGTGGACTCTAGAATTGGTGCGCAAATTGGAAGCATTAGAGGATAAGATTGTGCGCGTTGTTGATCGCTGGCTTGATCGAATTATAGGAAGATTCATCATTGAATTTGCAGTGGATACTTTAGTGAGCTATAGTGAGGCAGAGCGACGCTTCCTTAAAGGACTGCGAGGTGAGTACGTTAAGTCTTTGAACACTTGGATTAAAATGCTACTATGTGAAAAGTGGGTTATGTGAATACATTGATGTTTGGGGCTATGTGAAGTGGGACAATTTACATAAACAAAGGTAGCACAAAACTAGAAACTAGCCCCTTGATTTCACCTCCGTCAGGAAACGAAGAGGAGCTCGTGAAGGTCTCACCAAGAAGTGTGATCAATCTGATAAGGCAGAGGATTTTGTGCATACCACCCCCACCCACACAACCACCAGTTTTACTGTCTTCACCCCCATCTTCGCCCATACCACCTCCGCCACCACTAGTTTTACTATCTTCACCCCCATCTTCGCCCATACCACCTCCGCCACCACCGTGAGTTAATATGGCAAGCGTGATAAAATTACAAGTATTCAAGTGAGTAGGAAATGAAGATCTAGACCAATTTTGGTTTGTGATAAAAGCTATGTGGGAAGCGCAGGGAGTTATAGACAATAATATAAAGAAAGTAATGTTGGTTAGTGCCCTGTAGGATCCTGTGCTAACATGGTACATTAAGCATTCCAATGAAAATCTGAATGCAAGGATCACAGATATCCAAGTTGCGCTGAACAAAGAATTTAGCAGGTCGAAGTCAGAGACACAATCAATCATAGGGTTCAAGGAGATCATGATGCTACCAAGTGAGACCCCTTGGGAGTTAGATCAGAGACTAAAGTGTACAATTCGTGAAGCTAATATGACCTTGACAGATGGACAACACCGCGCATGGTTTGTAGCATCGCTAACGCCACAACTAAGGAATTCATTGTCACAACAGTGGCTAACAACTCAGGTCGAGGCCTTGGAGATCACGATGAGGCTACATGAGACACCAATATAGGATCCTAACCCAGGAGTTCAAAAGATCCACGTGCAGTTGAAAAAATTGTGCCTTGAGATGCAGATTCTGAAACAGGACAGGACAACTCGCCCAAAGGTACGCGACGAGGTATGGTGTGTTAAATGCAAGGGTCAGGGACATGACAAGGACCACTGCCTGGTGTTCATGAATTACCTTGTGAGAGGAGGACCAATGCTGTTAATACCAAAGGCATAAGCAGGACCTAGCATGGTGCCTGCATTATGGTGCGCAATTTGTCGAATAGGAGGAAGGCATGCTACGGACAACTACCATTTATTGCAGAAGTGCACGCAAAATTCGTAGCATTTGTTCTATAATTTATGTAGGTTAGTGAGACATGATGAGCACACCTTTATAAGTTATGAACTGATGATGGATAGGACTCCTACCTACAAAGTTCAGGCCGAAACGCGGCCCCTTAACCAGAAAGCAGTGATGGCACGAACTAGATTTCAGGGGAGCAGATGAGGCCGAAGCAGAGTATGACTTGGAAGAGGTCACAGACAGCTGCTATGCTACAATTGTGGAGGTACAAGACATTATGCCCATGATTATATGAAACCAGCGCATCCGGCGTGTCTATATTGTACATTTTTTTATCATGAAATGGAGGACTATCCCACACTGATAACAAGGATGTGCAACAAGGGAGCGCTCCAACCTTCCCTAGCCCAGAACCTGCAAATGGTGAGGTCTAAGCCATACGAGGAAGACCCTAATGTGAGCATTGTGCTTCGAAGTGGAATTACAATAGGAGATGAGAAAGGCAAGCAACCTGAAAATAGTACTTGGGTTCGCAAGGCTCCACCGAAAGAACCAGAGTTTGACTTGGAGCGTGCTAAGGAAACATTCATGGAAGCAAAGAAGAGCTTCGTTGATGCCTCCAGTTTAGGAAGCAAAGATAGACCAAAGCCAGAAATGCACCCCTCGATGCTCACAACATTCCTCGAAACATGTATGAAGCTGCTACGTGACAACAAGGATGTAAAGGGACTACAGGAACTCATAAATAGATGCGTTGGGACCACACTAAGAGAACCGTGTGTAGTCAGGAAGGTTAGAAAGCATGTGACGAGGACGGGAAGAGAAATGAGATTGACTACACAGATTGGGGAATATGATATGGACCAATTAATTCTAGACCTAGGATCGGATGCGAACATTCTACCAAAGAAAACATGGGAGCGCATGGGAAGGCCTATGCTGCAATGGTTTCCTATCCAAATATTAGTGGCGAAAGAGAAAAAAATCTTACTGATGTGAATATTGCAGGGAATCACCATGGACATTGAAGGAGCAAGTGCGTTGGCATATTTTGAGGTGATAGAGATTGTTGATCACAACAATCCCTACCCTACGCTCTAGGCATAGATTGGGCCACCGACATGAACAGGGTGATAAATTTGAAGAAGCTCAAGATGATTTTTGAGAAAAAGTCTCTACATGTAGTTGTACCATTGGACATCATGGAAGGATGATGCTACACAGAGCCTATGCGTGACTATGAAAGAGACAATGATTTGGACTACATCTACAAGATCACCACGTGAGAGAAAGATTGGGTAAATCCCTCAGCAGATGGATGAATCTCATGCGAGCGCGAAATCTCCTGTACATTGGGTTTTGATGAGGAGATAGAGCGATGGCAGAATCGACTAGACGAGGTAACCATGTTGAAATGTAACATGATGATGAGATCATTCACTGCATATGAATAGAGGTAAGGGATCTACCTAGATATGATGGGTTAAGTGAGGTAGATGACTTCCTGAATAGATTTGAAAGAGAGGTGCCCTAGCAGCAATGCTTCGAAGCTTTGAAATGGGTACCATGCGCTACACCCATGAGGTGGTGGGGTATGCACCAAGGAAGCTTTGAGGACTAGTGCAAATGCAGGAGAACAATGCACATATGGTTTGGGAAGCCTCAGATTCAATTCATAGACAAGAAGGTTGGAAGGAGCGATCTGTGTGCACACCTATCCAGATGGATACATTCATATGTTACAAAACTTGCATAGATGCACATAGACTTCGGGGTCATTAAGCTCATGCGGGCAAGGAAATGGCGCGAAGAACCCCTCTGGTTGGAACAACGGAGTATGGAGAGACCAAATGCATAGAAGGTTATCCACAAGTAAGTCTTTAACGAAGTATGTGAAGCATTGAACAACGTACATAATGCATAACCGACTGATTAGGACCTACACGTACCAGCGTTTCTATGGGCTTATCGGACAACGTGCGAGAAACTGATGGAGCAGACACCTTCGAGGCTGGAATATGGAGCGAACACTGGAATTCCCATATGGTATAAAATGCCTAGTCTATGCATAGCAGCACCGATAGATACGATGGCTCGCGAAGACTTGGAAGAAGGGATCACGTAGTTGAAAAAATTTGAACGCTTGGGACCTGAGGAAGGAATCTAGAAAGATGATCTTCGGCTCCAAGAAATTATGAAAGAAAGGGTGTGATTAAGGGAGAAAAGCACTCTGGTGGAAGTAGAAGTTAAGAAGCTTGTGGACGAGATAAAGGAAGATTTTCTTGATAAGAAGACTAGGGTAATAAAATAGGGTGCACATGCTCATGTTGACAAATTTGGGGACTACCACTGAGAGTTGATTAGCCTGATACCTTGGATTGGACCACATATTATGAAATGGATCAACCATGGTGGCGTGCTACAAATGGTAAAGCACGCGATGTAGCTAGTAACAATAAAAGGTGGATGTTTTCTAGGATAAGTGATTGAGGACCAATCGAAACCCTATACCGGTGGCACAACCACCTGACTAACTGTGGGAAGTACAGTCTTAGCACTCCAGGAAGTTGAAAGGAGGCACGGGACTATAAACTACTCTTCCTGAGAGCTGTGCAATGTTGGAACTACACACAAGAGAAAATTATCACAAGGTCTACGACCGCGCAAGGGGAGGTGTGCTGTCGCACAGGTTGGCTGGAATGTGATCATTGGAGTCACTATTCACTATGTGATGCTCGACTTGAGACTAAATGGAGTGAGAGGAAGGCATTTAAGATACACTTTATGGGAAAGATTTGGGAAAATATACCACAAAGGGAGCATTAATGAACTGAATTTGTGGGAACACTCGAATTCAAATTCAAAAGGCACTATAAATTATAAAGGGATGCCAAAAAACAACACTTGGTCATTTGTGAATTGAGTTGTTGTATGCCCCACGTATTCTAGATTTGTTTTCCTTGTGCCAAGAATTGATTGAGCCCCTGATTATGTGATTGAAATATTTTTGGACCAGCAAGATGGAAGCGTCAAAATAAGTTATGGAAATTGCAGAGATGACCGCTGAAGAGGCTGCGTAGGCCCTGACTGTGGATGATGCCCCTGAAGGCACCAGGATTATGGAGGAAATCCATAAATCACTACACATGCCGAGGTCGACGAAAGACAAGTAGCCGATGATTCCTATACATGTGTCCCCTCGAAACCTGTTGCGCACCAGGTTAACGATGGAGGAGAAAGGGAAACCAGTTAACTTGGAAACTAAGGAGGAGGAGGAAGACCTGGAGGACCTTATAATTGAAGAAGGCGAGGATGAAGGAATGGAGGAAGAAACGGAGCCTGTGCACCCTCCAACAATGTTGCCTGCCTATATCCCCCCGTGGAAGGGGAAGGCCAAAGTGCCCAAGGATCTCAATAAGAGCAAGAGCTCTCTCGAGACCCCGCTCCTCCCTTACGACATCATCTTTGAGGGTATGCACCTGAGGCTAGTTCCTAACTTGAAGTTTGAAGATTGGGATCTCACTGACCATGAGAAATTCCCTTAACAAGAGACCATGCAGCTCATGAAGCCCAAGAAGAACACCGCGATGGGGGTCATCGAATTGGAGCCGAAAAAGTGGTTACGTGGAGTGCAAAAGGCAGGGTTATAAAACCTACTCTGGGTGCCACATTTCCACCATGAGCCAATAACAATATTCATCATGAGGCAGCTACTTTTCTAGGTGTATGGTGGGTGTTAGTGGCTGTAGGAGCCCATCCCCATCACAGACCAGTTAATACATCGCATTACCCGGCTTCTATGCAAAGGATAAGACCCCGCAGACATCTCGGAGGGGAAGAGCAATGATTTGTCCATCGCAGAGGCCATGAAGAAGAAATACAATCTAGAGAAGAAGAAACAGGGCTACGTGATCTCCAATATCAACAACAAAGCAGTCAAGGTGGCAACTCAGATACTTGCATGCAAGGTCATGCAAAAGTGTCGCGTGAATGAGGTCCCCACGCTAGTGGTGGCACTTGCTGAGAAGTGCACGAAGGGGGTCTAGTTCAACTGGTCCAAGTTCTTATGTAAAGAGTTCCTGGAAAATTGGTGTTAGTTCTAGGAACAAGGATAAATGTTCCACTATGCATGGCTTATGTTGTCCATAGTGCTTGTGGTAGGGGAATTGACGGAGGACAGTTAGTTCCCCACAATTGATAGGGATCTACCGGAGGTCGCAAAGTACGCTTCGTCATGGGCCACGAAAGATGCAAATAGGATCTGTGATAGCAAGATATTATGGGTGTTCATGGAAATGAACATCAAAATGGGGATTAACTGCAAGCTGCAATTATCACCCACTGTCTACAATAGCCTGCAAAGTTTTGCAAAATTTAAAGTGGACCTCCACAACATATATATCAAAGTGTGCAAGGACTTGGTCAAGAAATGGAGTGAGCTACCCTTTGTAGCCACGGATGATGAAATTTTTGATGTACTGGAGACATGGCTACTAGAGTGGTGCGCCCCAGACATCGGGGCAATGGAGAAGTCTGTGGCGCAAAAGAAGAAAGAGGAATGATAAATTGCACATGGTGCAGTTGGAAGAGAAGAGAAGGCAAGAAGCAGCGGCAAAAAAAGCACATGAGGCATGGGACATTGTGTAGATAGCTGCAGAATAGAAAAAGGCCAGAGTAGCAGCAGCAACACAGGAGGTAGCCAAGAAGGCACGTGAGGGCCAAGAGTCACCTTCACATGGGCAGGAAAATGAAATGGAAATAGAGGAAGAGGAAGGCGACGTGGAGCTGCAAACCACATCAACACAACTGAAGAGGAAGTGCCTGAGTGAGTGGATGGGGTCGCGCAAGAAGGTAAAGGCATCAAAATTGTCTATTGACCCAATCACCCTTACTTAGGGTGATCTGCACGACATCGGGGAGACGGTGCGTGTTGTCACCTCCAAGGCCCTCTAGAGCTTCACGCAAGAGAATCATATTGTGTTGGGGGCCCTCAGAGTGTAGCTTTAGGAGTTGTAGGTGTGCACTCCTCAGGTGAGTACCCTTTCGACCAGTGTCATAGTAAGGATTGCTACAGCTGAGCAGATGCTACGTGCTCAGACAACAAACACAATAGTGCTACTAGAAGGGGCACTGGTTACAACAAATGAGGCTAGCAGGCCTATGATTAGCTCACTGAAAGGTATCTGGATCAACATGATTGTGCTCCCATGGGAGACGCTATATGTTCTACAAGATAGGATTGCTGCAGAACTATGAGCTAGGGAGAGCCGCGCGCTGCAAGTACTAAGCGAGCAAAAGATCAACATAGAGCAGTTGAGCTTGCAGTGCGATGAAGTGGTGGCACAGAATAGGCAGATGGTATAGGTACTGGAAGAATCCTGTTAGATGATCCTTGAGTTGGCCATCCCAGCAGAGGCACACATCCACAGACTAGCAGCAGGGGTGCGCACAACATGAGAAGAAATGACTAAGGTTTAGCTGGAGCTGGACCTTTATATAGTAGAGCTACGGTTGAAGGCGCAACCATCCACCCCTATAGAGGTAAGAGAAAATCACACCAACATTATTACATTGGGGATGGAAGCAATCAGTAGTGTAGTAAGGGACTGCACCAGAATGTTGGAGGAGTCATTTGAGGTCCTCACTAATCTGTAGGAGGACCCTAACATCCAACACTTAGAGACAGAGGCACCTGAGCTCCAGTAGCAGTACGATAGCGTCAAAGGGACCATGCAGATGGTGGCCCTCACTCGGAGGCTCGCGTGAATGCAACAAGGCAAAGCACTGAAAGAGAAAGTGGACGTCGCACAACACAAAGTAGCCATTCTAAAGGCGCACATTCAGCCTGGGATTGATGAGGCCTTCACCATTACAACAAAAATTGAACGAAATCTTGCACAAATACAGGGGACACAAGAACAGATCCAGGGAAATAGTTCTGATAGTGCGGCCTCAGAACATCATGTGCAACTGATTCAGAAGGCAACTACTCAGTGCGCTACCGACCTTGCAGTTGTTTGAGTAGAGTTAGAGGTTCTCTGCACGAAGATCTTTGCATCAACAGAGTGACTCGAGGGGTACTCACAATGTTTGTGTTGGGGACCTGGTTGGTGTGGAACCCTCCCAAGGCATGTTTTGGGGCTTAAAGCCCAAGTTTTAACCAAGTCCATTGTAAAAACTCAGCGAATTGTGGGCACGGAGCACGAAGTCACAATAGAGTCATAGGGTTGTGCGCCCTTGTTTTTGTAATGTAATGTTAGTTTGAAAGATCTACCCATGGTC
>APFE030173816.1:0-14984 GCA_000404065.3 Pinus taeda | reverse complement strand
ACTAAAGTTATATTTATATAACTAATAAAAAATCAATTTTAATAATGGTATCATTTAATTCTCAAGTACCATATTAAATAAATTAAATAAAAATCACTCATATTTTTCTTGTTTTTCTAGTTTTTCCGTATGTTAGGCCTCTGCGGCTATGGACCTCTCAATTCACAACTTTTTTTTTTGTATATTGTATGGTTATGGCATTGGTGAGACAATTTTTCTTTTTGGACTACATACATTTTAAGATATTTGTATATAGAAATTTTTATTAAGCAAAGTATTTCGGTGGAAATCACACAAGGGAAATCACATAAGAAGATCTCAAAGATATCACTAAAAAAAGCAGGTAGGGAAATTTGGCACTTTTATGGTCTCGCTATTTTCCATGAAAATAACATTTAGGACCTTGATACAGCTTCCAAAGTTCACAACCCGAAAATCTTCCAAAAATAGTAAATTGTGTTGCAACTAAGGAAATTTAAAAACTAAAAGAGACAGTGTTGGGGGTGCAAGTGGAATAGGTAGGTGGCCACCAATATCCACGTGGATCAATCCTCCCTGCCTTAGAATGAAATGGTGCCCATTACATTGGGGGCCTCCCATAAGATGGAGAAACTTATGCTGAACTTGGTCCCTCGTGAGCCACTTACCTTGGTGCAGGAGTTCGCCAACTTTGAGAATCCAATACAGTAGGATCTTCTACTAGCGAGTGTTCTTGACCTTTGTGTCCACGACCCGATCAGTTGTGGCTTGTTCCATGCAGTCTCGGTTTAACTCCATTGGTGTTAGTTGTCCTACAATGTCTCATGTGTCTAGTAATGGGGGAAGGTATGGTTGAAGGGAGTCCACATTGAACACTCGGTGCACGCAAAGGAATGGTGGGATGTTTAGCACAAAAGGATTGTCCCCTACAACCTTAGCGATGGCGTTGGTCCATATCAAAGCGGCTGAAGTTTGTTGTAGGGACCAGCGAGGCCCTCCTTCTCCAGATGTAACCAATCTTTGTCGCCCACTTGGAACTTGTGTGGCATTCGATGTTGATCATGAAATTTCTCGCACATAACTTTGGCTCTGTCCAATATGTCGTGGACCTACTAGTGGATGTGTTGAATACATTCAATGAAGTTGTTAGCCCTCTTAGGTTCAAACACGAAATGAGTGGAATTTCTATGAGTAGGTAGAAATAGTATGGCCACATCAATGGAGCATAGTGGTTGGAATCCCAACCCCAGCTAAAAGGGACTATGACTAGTTGAGCTATAGGGAGATCTATTGTAGCTATGATGGACATAAGGGATCCTTTCATCCCATGTGTGTGGATGCTTTGAGTTGTACGTAGACAAAATTTATACAATCATCATGTTGCAACCTCTATTTGGCCATCAATTTGGGGTTTGAATGTCATGGACTTAGTGAGCATCATATCCAACATCGATAATAGAATTGATCAAAATTTACTTAGGAACCTCGTGTCTCGATCTGAGATAGTATATTGTGGCATCCAAAAATGCACCCACACTCATTCAAAGAAGAGCTTAGAAATGGCTTCTCTCATGATACTCTTCTAGGAGGCTGTCAAAATGGTCATCTTAGAGAATGCATCGACGACGACAAAAACGTAGTCATTTCCATCCTTAGTAGAAGGAAGGCTTGACATGTAATCCATGGAGATGGATTCCCAAGGTCGACCAGCAGAAGGCTGAGGAGTATATAGGCGTTTCTTCTTAATGGCCGATTTTTCAGTGGCACAGGAATTGCGAGATCTGATGTACTTCCCAACATCCTGTCGAAGGTTCAGCCAATAAAAATACTTCTACAGTACTACCACTATTTTCTCTACCCCAAATTGTCCAACAACTCAATTGTAGTGCGCCTCCCAAATCATCTTGTCACGTTCACCTGAAGGAACACATATGTGTCCCATGTGGCATAAGAGTGCATCCTAGAGGTGAAAATTTGGAAGTTTGTTACCTTCCAAGAGTGTATGGTATGTGCTACTGAATTTTGGGTCGCTCTTTCAAAGATGTTTCCACTCGAGAGTCTCATGGCAATGAGATTCAAGCACAGTGGTCATTGCCATTATCAATGGTCAGTTAAAGCTGTCTGCAACATTGTTGGTGCTTCCCTTCTTGTAGTTAATGTCCAAATCAAACTTTTTCATGTATGTGGACCATTTCTAATGGCGATCATTCTGCAACTTCCCTTGTGTTTGTATAAACTATAGGGGGTCGGTGGTCTGTGTGGATGACTAGTTCCCTCCCTGGAATGTAATGCTTCCATTGTCGATAGAACTACACAATGGAATGCATCTCTTTTTCATTGGTGGGATACTTTTGGACTGTGTCTAAAGGTGTCTTAGTGTGATATGTCACTAGATGCCCCTGCTGAGTAAGAATCACAGTAATAGCATAGTCAAAGGCATATGTATCGATCTCAAATGGTTGTTGTAGGTATGGTAATGTGAAGACTTGTGTAGAGAAGAGGAGATGCTTTAACTCAGAAAACACCTTCTTTCGGGATTCAAGCCAAAATAACTTTACTTTCTCTCTGCCCTTGGTGACTTGACTTAAAGGCCAATTGATAAGAGAGAACCGGAACAAGGACCTGCAATATAAATTGGCAAGAGCTAGAAATTTGTGGAGTTCTGTTAGAGTCGTTGGGATTGACCAATCCTGAATGACTTGTATCTTAGCTCCCTCCACATGAACACCCTTCTCATTAATGATATACCCCATATATTGAACCTGGGTCATGCCAAAAGTGTATTTCTCCAAATTGGCACAGAGCTTGTGTTATCACACGGTTTAAAGGACCTGTTGAATATGGTGGAGGTGCTCTTCACAAATAGGGTTGAAGATCAAGATGTCATCTAAACACACCACCTTGAAACGCATTGGTTAAGGGTCGTAAAGTGTCTTCCATGAATCTCATGAAGGTTATGGGGGCATTCATGAATCTGAAAGGAATGACTAACCATTTGAAAAGGCCCTCCATGGATTTGAAGGTAGTCTTCCCCACATTGTAGGGTTCGATAGGCACCTAGTGATAACAATACTTCAAGTAAATATTGCTGAAATATTTGGCCCCGTTGACTTGATCAAGAAGGTCATCAATCCATGGGATTGGGTACCTATTTTGGGCAATGATATTTTTTAGTGCCCAATAGTCAATATAGAGTCTTGAGGACTCATCCTTCTTTTGTACCAAAAACATCATCTAAAAGTCAAACTATTGAAGATAAACTTAATTCCATCTTGGAATTGAGAAACAACATAAACTTCCTTTAACGTCTTCAAGGTGAGCTTGTACATCAAAAGTAGACTGCTGCAACATTTTCTATGATATAATTGGCCTTTCCTACGAAGCATAGTCATCTTGTACAATATTGAAAAAAAAAAACTATATTCACACAAGTTTCATATCGGATAATTATATTAGTGAATACATGAAAAATTTGTTGATCTATATGGATCTTCATTAAGTCTAGTCATATTGGCTATATAATGTTTTCAAACCACGATGGTCATGGATACAACAGATCTTGATACGCTTAAAAATGAAAATGATCAGATGCAGTTGAACCCAAGCTCATTGCGTAGATATCATTGTTCTGAATCCAACACAACTTGAATGGTCAAAACCTAACTTCGTATGAAAAAGTTATGCAAAGTCAAAGTTTAGGACCAAGTTGGGAAAAAATTCAAAATCAACTAGTCAAAGTGAATGGTCAACACTCACGATTCCAGCAGGCAAGCTTTTGATTCAGGGTTCCGTGGTTAAGGTTCCAATATGAGTGAGATTGTGACATGTGGTGCATCCATAATGGGACAAGTTGCAGTTTTTGGTTGGTTAAAGGAAAGCCAATCATGTGATGCCAAGAGGCCCTATCAAAGTGCAACATGTGGTTGTACAAGATTGGATAAAAGTATTGTTAACAAAAAAATTAGACGGGATTTGATATCATGACCTCCCCTCTAAAAAATTATCTCCCTCACCATTCGGGCACCGATGCAATTTTATTAAAACATGGGCACATTATTAGATTTGAACAATTGTTATGTTGAAATGATGGGGCAAGGGGTGGTGAAGCCCGCCATACCTAGTGGTCTCGCAAACCCTTAGATTGTTTGGAAATGACTGAACATAGGTACTAGGCTTAGCATAGAGTCATGTCAATAAACATTTGAACCATATTCCAAAGTGTTATGCCATGGGTCGAATGTTTAATGCCACAGATTATTGTTATAACAAGGCTATAACTATATGTTATAATTGGTGCATGGAATATTCTTATGTATCATTGAGGTCCTATGTTTATACTATGGTTTTAAACATAATTCATATTGGTTGGGTCTTCAACTCGATCAGCGGTCAGTAGATATGGTGGAGTATTTATGCCTATGTTTAAACCTATGGTTGAAATATTAGCTATTCGACATCAACCAAATGCCAGGTTTGAATAATGTATGAGCCAAACCATTGGTTTTATTGTCAATGATCTCAAATTAGCATATGTATCGATCTCAAATGGCAAAGATATATTGTAGTTATGATGGACATAAGGGATCCATTCATCCCATGTGTGTGGATGCTTCGAGTTGTACATACACAGAATTTGTACAATCATCATGTTGACAACCTCTTTTTGGCCATCAATTTGGGGTTGGAATTTCATGGACTTAGTGAGCATCGTATCCAACATTGACCATAGAATTGATCAAAATGTACTTGGGAACCTCATGTCTCGATGTGAGATAGTATATTGTGGCACTCGAAAATGTACCCACACTCATTCATGGAAGAGCTTAGCAATGGCTTCTCTCGTGATACTCTTTTGGGAGGCTTTCAGAATGGCCATCTTAGAGAATGCATTGATGACCACGAAAACGCAGTCATTTCCATGCGTAGTAGAAGGAAGGCTTGACATGTAATCCATGGATATGGATTCCCAAGGTCGACTAGCAGAAGGTCGAGGAGTATATAGGCCTTTGATGGCCGATTTTACAATGGCACGGGAATTGTGGGATCTGATGTACTTCCCAACATCTTGTCAAAGGTTCAGCCAATAAAAATACTTCTGCAGTACTACCACTATTTTCTCTACCCCAAAATGTCCAAAAACTCAATTGTAGTGTGCCTCCCAAATCATCTTGGCACATTCGCTTGAAGGAACACATATGTGTCCAAGTTGGCATAAGAGTGCATCCCAGAGGTGAAAATTTAGAACTTTGTTACCTTCCAGGAGTGTATGGTATGTGCTACTAAATTTTGGATCGCTCTTTCAAAGATGTCGCCACCAGAGAATCTCATGGCCACGAGATTCGAGCACAATGGTCATCGCCATTATCAATGGTCAGCTAAGGCTGTCTGCAACATTGTTGGTGCTTCCCTTCTTGTAGTTAATCTCCAAATCAAACTTTTTCATGTATGTGGACCATTTCTAATGGTGATCATTCTGTAACTTCCCTTGTGTTTATATAAACTACATGGTCAGTGGTCTATGTGGATGACTGGTTACTTCCTTGGAATGTAATGCTTCCATTATCAATAGACCTACACAATGGAATGCATCTCCTTTTCATAGGTGGGACACTTTTGGACTGTGTCTAGAAGTGTCTCACTGTGATATGCCACTAGATGCCCCTACTAAGTAATAATCACACTAATAGCATAGTCAAAGGCATATGTATTGATCTCAAATGGTTGTTGTAGGTATGGTAATGTGAACACTTACATAGAGAACAGGAGATGCTTTAACTTGGAAAACGCCTTCTTTTGGCATTTGTGCCAAGATCACTTTACTTTCTCTCTATCCTTGATGACTTGACTTAAATGTCAATTGATAAGAAAGAACCCCAACACGAACTTGCGATATAAATTGGCAAGAGCCAAAAATTTGTGGAGTTCCGTTAGAGTGGTTGGGACTAAACGATCCCAAATGACTTGTATCTTAGCTCCCTCCACATGCACACCCTTCTCATTAATGATACACCCCATATATTGAACCTGAGTCATGCCAAAAGTGCATTTCTCCAAATTGGCACACAGCTGGTTTCATAAACTTTCTCTTCAAACACATGTTGCAAAGTAAGTCACATGTGCCTCTTGTCCTCTTCAACCATATTTATAATCCTTCTCACCTCTATGTTATCCATACAAATAGCCAATTTCTTCTCCTCTACTCTAGAAAACTCTATTTGTTGCCCATTCTTACAAATTGGTCATATTGTGCTTTGATACCAAAATGATTTTAAATTGGAGTAGTTGTTTTCTTCCTCTTTTCCAAAATCAAAGAAAAAAAAAATAGGACCATGTTGACGCTTTGCAAGGTAAAATGGGTCTTGAAACAAATTAGTTTTTACAATGTCTCTTTAAGTCGTGAATTATTCTTCACATGTAACTTAACATAAGAAACCTAACATCATATAACTCATGTAGGCATAATTAAGAGATAACAAAAGATATGTTGACGAAGTTCACCCCTCTGAGGCTACATCTCTAGGCTTACTAGCATAGCTAGACCACTCATATATTTAGTAGAAATATGGAGTACATAAATAGTTAGCTGATGGTAAACATTTGTCTACTACCCCGTTGTGCTGTACAACAACCCCCCATTTCTATAAAAAAATTTATAGAAAATCCTAATATGAAATGGGTCCCTTTTTAAACAAACTTAGTTAGATATGTGAGTTAATGAATAAAATGGTATTAACCTCATTACAAGAAAATTCTTATTAAAAAGGCCCAATGTAAATAAATCATTTTATAAAGCCTTTTTTATAGAAAATGAAGTGTTCTTTTAAAATATTATAAATAATTCCATATTTGTGATAAAGAAATCAGAGATCTCATATCGCAATAACAAAAGGAATGCACATAAAAGCAAGACCTCACCTAATCCTCCAATCCAAAAAGGAAATCTCAAATCGACAATCAAAGAAACCAAATTCCAAAGGTATACACACAAGGGCTCATCATATCTTTCGATCCGATATTGCAATCGGTAATCGGAGATATTCATTGACAAAGGGACATACGTAAAGGCCTTATCAAATCTTCAGATGCAATAAAGTAAATCATAATCATCAATCGGTGAAGTCATATAACAAAAGGATAAAAGCCTAAGCCAAATCCTGACTGTGATCAATTAATTGGGCGCACATCTCAAAAGATAAATATATGCTGAAAAATGGTTTGCATGCATAATACCCTACTCCATCATATTATAACATTACCTTTCCACAATCAGAGATATTCATTGCAACTCACTAAGCCTTCTCCTTTGAAACTCTCGATTGCAATTTAAGATTTATCGTCGATCATCGATCATTGAAATCCAAAGAACGCTTGAAATAATCATTCAGTATATGATTGACGAGATAGGTATTTATGATATTAATTCACTATGATTAGTAGTTTGAATGGCTATTAAATTTTACAGTTAATGGTAGATCCTTTAAAATATTTTATCCGTGATAATCCTTAACTTTATTCAGTTTATTGTATGTCAATCAACGTAATTATATTCATTTTCATATTGGCTTGCAGCTGTTGTATCTTTGTATTACGGTTTGCAATTGTCTGTGTAGAGTATCTCCGAACCCATTAATCCAGAGAAAATGGGGAAGAAATCAAAGAAGTCCACAGCAACTCCTGCAGCCAAAGAACCAGAACACAGTAAGAAGGGTTAACCTCAGATACGACATGTCCTGGTCTGGGAAATACCAGCTAGGAAAGCATTTATAATCTGATAGAAGCAGAGGAGCCTCAAGAATTAGAAGTGGAAGCAACAGTTGATTTACCCAACAAGTCAAAGTGAACACTTAAAGAGTTGGCCTATTCATTCCTTCACAGAATAGCAGTGTAGGCCAAAATCTTGTTGTATACTAATGTCGTAAGATGGATGGTTGAGAAAATCCCAACTTCTAATAGAATATTTTCCACAGTTGATGGAAGGATATTTGGCTCATTCAGGCCTGAAGATCTCAAGCAAATGTACCATTTACCTCCACCTGAGAAGCAATACAACAAGGCACTTCTAGAGAGATTTACACAGGAAAATGACTCAAAATCAGCTCCAATTAAGCAATGGAGGAATTTCCTACAGAAACACAAGCACGAATACTCAGGTAAGTACTCTGTTCACTCATTAGCTTCCCCTTATTGCTATGCTGGAGCTATGGTGTGTAGATTGTAGGGTCAACATGATTTTTCCAAATTCACTATAGATATGGTCCCGTTGATGGAAGCTGCAATTAATGGTTATGTTATGGATTGGGAAAAAATTTTGTCTGATAGACTAATCACTGAGATTTTAGAGTACATAAATAATGCATATAAGACTTCTCGGACCATTCCGCCTTTCTACTACGGTGCATATATTATGGATACTATTTGTTATAATTCTGAATACTTGGTACTTGGATGGAGTTCGACTCCCCAAGATCCGAATCCGATCCATATTTACCATAAGCGGTTACAGAAGGCACACTATAAAAATCACGTGTGCAAAATTTGTAATGGTTTTGTTTTACCTATATATTATTCTATTTTCAATAAGCCTTCTCCCAGGATATCCCAGGAAGCAGAAATTGATTTGATAGGAGTAGCTAGTTGGTTCGGGGAGGAGAAATTTACCTATGTAAGGCTTTTTGGCAGCCTCACTAAACACCATGTCCTCCCGTTGTATGTGCCTGATAAATTGTTAGCACGCGAATTGGCATATCAGATAACTCTTGAAGGTACTTCAAGAACCCTTAAGGATTCAAAGAAAGAGATGTGGCTTATGTTTCCGCTACGATGTGGCGTTTCACCCTACATGACTACAAGTATGCAGAGAAAGAGGTAGAAAAGATTCAAAGGATGAATCTTGCCACCATTCCGAACAGGCAATATGATCCAAATAAGGTTGCTCATAACATCACTGCTCAAGCTAAACTTGTCAAATTCGATCATGAAGCGGATGACTTTGATGATTTATTTTCTTTGGCTAATACATTCCTTCAAGTTAAAGGATTGGCTAGAATCAAGTATCAAGAAGAGGGTCTAGAAATGTTCAATAGGCTCAGAGTCCAGTGGTTGCAAACTCTACCTTTGGACCTATTAGCAACAACCCCTATAGATTAGCCCTGGAGCCAAACCAAACATGAAGCAGCTGACAAGACTCTTGTAGCTGAAAAGATTCATAAAAAGGAAAAATTGCTCGAACAGGAGTAGGGACATGGAAAAAGCAATGAACTCATTGATTCAAACATTTATGTTGATCCCAAACTACTCAAATAATGGCAACAATTTGAGTCAATCATCAGTAATACTGAGAGCCTACAGGGATTTAGCACACCAGAGGTGACAACTAGTTAGAAGACATCAACTAATATAGTTCCGACTAAAGGAATTAGCAGTCCACCCATGACTCAAAAGGATGTAGAAATAGTTCTCGAGAATCCATCTGATGAAATTGTTCTACATGTAGAAGAAATACCACCCTTGGATGTCTTCTACAACCCTAAGCATAGGGCTATAATCAAGAGACAAAGGAAAAAGAGAAAACTTGATCAATCTTCTCTCTTTCCTTAACAAATGGAGATAACAAATGTGGTATGGAGAGAGGAAGTCAACCCTTCTGAAGATCTCACTAAACTCTCTCAGTATGTTGGAGCATACACATCAGCTACTATGGACAAAGCATCAGAGGTAAACAACTTGCTTAAAAAAAAGGATCAAGAAATTATTTTGCTAGAGACATAGGTACAAAAGAAGTAGCAGAGGATAGAGTAGTTGGAACAACAGTTAGCATCCCAAAGGCAATCCAATTATCAATTAAAAAAGCAATTACTTAAAGAAAAACAAAGTATTGATAAATATGCAATTCAGAAACAACATGAACTATCTCAAGCATTGAGCAAGCTGTGATCATTAAATGAACAATTGAGAAAATAAAAAGAAGAACAGATCGCTCAGCTGTCACTGCAAAGAGAAAGGTTCAAAGAATATCCCCAATTGGGAGAATTCAGATCAGAGGGTCTCCAGATTACCAAAGCATTATCTAATCAGTTGAGTTTATTATGTCATAATAGCTCTCTTGTTCTTCCCTTATGTGAAATATTGTCATCTATGATTGATAAGTTAGTTGATGCAAGATAGAAATTGGAGCAAGCAAATGAAAGATTAACAGAGTTTCTCTCTTGGCAAGAAACCAAAGAAGGAAAAATTGTAAATCCACCCCAAATTCTAGAATCGCATAGAGAAATCCTATTCCTTGAATGGCAATCTCAACTAATGAAAGAAGAAAGGGCGACATCAAGATGTAGATCAACAACTAGTAATCTGGTTGAATTGATTAATGACACTCTTTATTTATCAAATTTAGTCACAGAGTGTACTCCAGGGAAGCTTCCATCAGTGAAAGAATTAGAGCAGAAATTCAAACTTTAACATGGGAAACCTTTTAGTTCTTCCTTTTTAAACCATATAATCAATGAACAGTCATGAAATGCCTCACCGATACAATTGGTTAAATGATTCCCGAAATTACTGATGCCACATACACTTCCCAGATACATTCGCGTATGAGTCATCCTCTAGAATTGCAACCGATGCTTTCCATTTTCCAGCTCAAGCCACAATATAGTTAGCCAAAACAGTGAACCATTCTAATCGACTGCAAGCATGCCTATTTCGAGGAGATTTTCATATATTTGAGATTTCGTTATACCAGCACATTGCATTTTTATTTCATAGTTTATTAGTTTAGATAGTATTTATAGACCCTTTCATGTTTTTAGAAAGGGTCCTAAATTTTTTACATTAAGACTTGGATTGGAAGTTGCACGACTATGCTTTCGATATATATTTTTTATAAAAATGGAGCTGAATTCTGAGTTTTAATGAAGAGTTCTTTTATGTGGTATGCACTATTGCTTCTTGTGAAAGTATTTCCAAGTTGAAAGGCAGGATCTGAGTGCGATTCATATCAGAGGAGACTCAAACACATATGGTACTACTATCTATGTTTTTTATCCATGCTTTTATGTGAACCAACATTTATTCATTTTGTTATTATTGATATATGTATATGCTTTCACAGCAATTCTTTTACTTATAACTATTGAATGTTTAAGAGTTGTTATTTTATTCATACATATGTGTATCAATGACATATAAGGATTAGTGTAATAATGTTTTAATTATTACTTTGTTCAACTACTTGAAGAAAGTAATTATAATATGAATAAATATTTTTGTTTACAAGTAGAGGCATCTATATGCTGACTTGTCAATAAGAATCATAAAAAAATACACTAGGAGAAAGACTTCCCAGGATAGATAAGTTATTTATATTGTTGCACTTTAGAATAAATCATACATCATTCCCATTATATATTAGAAAAAAAATCACTTATCCATCCCTTTTATAAATCAATTGGGAAACTAGTCCCATTATATCCAGTCAAAGCCACCACACCAAATGGAAAAGAAGTTGCCTTTAAGGTCCAGACTGGGTGGTTTTCCCCAATGTTGATGCACCGATTTTCAAGGTATCAACATTTTTGGCACTATAAGGAGGGAATTAATTGTGAATGGCAAGCAAGCCCAAATATACAATCCATTCTAAGATTAAATCTCCCTCCACCTCACCTCTGACTTCTCCCTTGCATGCTGAAACTCCTGTTTCCAAGCAAGAAGCTGAGAAATCAACAACCACTGCTCAACCCCAAAATATCTCAAATAAATTAAATCTAGAATCTCCCGAAGTATAGTCTCTCATCCACAAACTTCAAGCATTCTCAATATCACCACAGAAATCCGAGTTATCTCAAGGCAGTGTAACTTCGCAATTTGTTCCTTCTCACCCCCTCACTAAACTTCAGAGTGAAAATCTTGGTATTGAACGTACTGAGTTACCTATGCCTAAAAGGAAATGGGAAAGGAAGACAATTGAAGCATATGATAGTGAAACTTTATCATCATCATCATCCATTTCATCTTCTCTAGTGCGAAGTCAACCATCCACTCCACTCCAGATTGTCGTTCAACATGGAACTTGAACTTCAACATCTGCTTCACAACCTTCTAAAACTTCAATATCTGCTCCTTCCCAACCATCTGGAACTTCATCAGCACTATCATCTATAAGTAGCTCGACAATGGCATAGAACCCATGGAACTATCTTGGTTCAGTCACAATGCCTGCACCTTTGCACCCATTGCCAGCTCATCTTGAAAAATGGTTGTCAAAATTCAATCCAGATGTAGGTATACAAGCAGATGAACACATAAACAACTTTATGTTGTTAGTTAACTTAAAAGGAGTTACTGAGGAAGATGTGGTTGTCAGACTTATCCCTTATACCCTACAAGGATCACCTGGGTCTTGGTATTTTTCTTTGCCACCAGCATCCATTACTAGTTGGAACATTTTTCAAGAATAGTTCCTGACTAAATATGGTGATGACAGATCTATAGCAACATTAATCAATGATCTTTCAAATCTTAGAACAGAGTCTAAAGATCCTATAAGAGATTTCAATTCACAGTTTAATAAACTCTTTAATAAGATTCTGACTACCTCTAAACTTAGTGAACAACTTAAAAGTGAATGGTATATAATAGCTTTACTTTTAAACATAGTTATCTTTATAGATAGAGCCACAAAACCTACTCTAGAAGAAAATATGAAAGAGGCACTTGTTGTAGAAAAATGTATTATCGCCTTAGAAAAGAAAGCTACTCTTGAAGATAGAAAATGTAAAAAACTCTCCTTCAAATATGATTCGAAAAAGAAAATGGCTAAATATCCATATGATATGGAAGGTCTCCAAAAAAGTTCTAAAGACTATGTCAAATGAAATGATAGAAATCAAGAAGCAAGTAGCTCAGACTTGAACTAGAAAGCCATTTAGAAACTTTAAGAAACCAGAATCAAAACCCCCTAATGCTATATCCAATGCAGAGTCAGACCCTAAGGATGATGAAGAAGAAGATACAGTCTTATTATCTGAAGAAACTGAAGAAGAATTAACTATAGAATGTCATGGGATGTGGGATTTTATTTTACCCAATTCTGATACAGAAAATGAACTGGAGGCTTTCCCAATAAGCACCAGAAGTAAAGGCACTCCAGAACCTATTCAAGTAACTCAGAAGAAAAATAACATGGGTACCACTACTAAAGAAAAATCTCTCACAAAGAAGTCTACAGTGACACCTACTCAAAATCAGTCATCAGCTTCCAATCCACCTTTAACATCTAAAACATTAGTAGTGACAGATTCTATGGATTACAACATTATTGAAGATATGAAGAAAACAAAGGCAAATTGTTTGGTCAATTTAGTGATGTCTAAATTGCAACTTTTAAATGTCAACCTGGGGCTCGTAAGCTGATGAAGTGAGGTGTACGGTATGTACTTAGGCAACTATTTCTTAAGCTTTTGTCGTTTTTAACTTTTTAAGTTTGTTTTCAAGTATGTCTCTCCTACTGTGATGTGATGGAAATGAAACAAAGCAAGTGAAGTGTGTGAGATTGTGATGAGATTTAAATGATTTCTTATCACTTAAAAGTATTCTACAAGAAAGCTTGAACAACAACTGAAATGAAATCAACTATTAAAGGAAAACAAAGGCATCAAAATAAAAGACTAATGACATTGGCCCAGTATCTCTACTGCTGCAAGAAAATGAAGATGAAATCTATGTCAAATAAAAACTACGCAATGTGAAACTAAAGTAAATCTACATAAAAGAAAGACTAGTCACAAATACTTCAACTTCTTCTTAACCTCTTGTCCTTTAACTAAAGATATCATGTGAAAAACAGTTAAAAATAAGCCAATAAATTGTGAGTTCTTGAGTAACTAAACAAAGCTGTGCTAAGTGATATTTTGGTCCTCAATGAAGATATTAAATTATGGAGAAGAAACCATCAATAGGTAAACAACTTGATGTCTAAAAGCATAAAGCAACTATGCAAATTAAAGAAATGATAGTAAGGAAATAAAGGCTGCAAAACAAGGAAGGTCAGCAACATAGACAAGATGATCACAAGTGTCACTAGTTGTGAAAAATAAAAGAAAGAAACTGTCCCGGGCACACCTAAGAAACCTGCATAACACACTAATTAGTCATGGAAAAGTGCAGAAATATAAATAAGCAGAATTCAAAGTTTATATACAGCTATTATACATGATCAAAACACAGCAATCAAAGGCATTTTTTACAATTATTATACATGAAATGAGAAAAAGAAATGCAGGAAATTAAAGAGTACTATACAGGCCTTCAGTAAACAGGGGCCCTCTGCCTACTCCAGCCGACTCAATGATCAGTTACACGCTCAAATGGAAAACAGTCTTCTCATATATTATGCATCAAAATAGAAAGTACAGTGGGGAGTTCAAAATTACATATCAGCAACTAATTATCCAGCATTCAAAGACGCTTTATTTATAACAAAGGAAAGCAAACTAACTTAACGAAAACTAAGCTATTCGAGAAGCTGTGTAAAAACACGTAGTCTTGCTGCATCCTCAGATTTAGGCAACGGTCGTTGTGGGCATTCAATCTGCTGTTGGATTCATGTTTCCCACTATCTTCGTGGCTGAGGAAGATGCCACATGTTCTTCACGTGCTCTAAAATAGAACACGCAGAGCCGTGCCACCGCCAATGACTTCTGTTGACCGTAGTTGCCTCCTTGTTGACCATGGTTTCGATGACTGGTTTGGGTGAGCTGGAAGGACACACACCATGTCCTTGGTTCCACGAACTTGCCCATGTGGCTCTTCTTCCCGGAGGACACCTGGAACATATCGTTTAATAAAATAGCTGCGGAATCCGGGGTTGGCTGTGGAAACCGGGATCAGCTGCGGAAACCCTGTGTGAGCTGTAGAAACGCAGCACTTTGAACCAAAATTCTAAACCAACAACACAGTCATTAGCATAATTAGCAAACCATGTAAAAAGTCCTAAAATACAATGATTTGAG
>APFE030173808.1:0-19690 GCA_000404065.3 Pinus taeda | reverse complement strand
ACTTTGGACTAAATACCTCGGACCAAAACCTTGGTTTTCCAACATGTACGCGTCTTTCCTCTTGTGAAAGTGTGTGTATACGTATACGCTCCTTTTGTTCTGTTAATCCGTGTGTATACGCTCTTTTTCTACAGTGAACCTGCTTATACAACTTAACATACCTAAAAATGTCATTTTTATTCAACTTCTTGATTTTGATCTGTAGTCCTTTGTTCCTTCATCCTACTCTTTTGTATCATTACTTTGTTCCCTTTGAATAGACCTGTTATAATGTGATTTTCCTTCTGAACTGATTTCTTTGAACTACCCTGCATTTTGTCATATCTGTAAACACAACTATCATGCATTCTTTCACATCTGATATCTCTCCTGTGGATTCATCTAGATACATAGATTCATCTAGTTACCATATACAAGTGAGTTGTTTTGCTATAAGTGGGTTGCCATCAAGTACAACACATGCATCATAATGCCAACATCCACCATTCCATTTTCTTGTGCAATCATGCAGATATCTTCAAATTCATGCAGGTTGTTCGTAGATGGTTGACGCTAATCCAACTACCAATGGCCTGGACAGTGAAAATTTTCAAGAAAATGATAGTGAGCTTGTTGGCACGCAGTCGTTGGCACTTGGGTGAGTGACGAATAGTTAAGATTGAAATTTGTGTGTCTCATCAAATTAGGTTTAACATGATGTCAAAGAAAACTTTAAAATTGCATTCATTTCCAACTCTCCACTGAGTACAAACCAGTAGCAAATGTTAATGGTAGATCTGGATTAAATTTATACATATCATTCATTTGGGTGGAGCTACAGATGGTAGTTGAGAGAGTTACTCCTATGAGGTACTAGCATATGGTAGATGAGAGAGTTACTACTATTACGTAGTAGGCAGTCAGAGGCTGGAGCATGGAGCATTTAAGTAGCATTAAATTCAAACTGTTTACTGGTACCAAGCCCTCACTCCCATGAAAAGTCGTTTAGTCTAACGAAGCGGAGGAGTTTCCCAGAAAGTTATGGAAATTCTGGTCATATTTAGAGAAAATCCGATGAGGATTTTTGTAAATCCAAGTTATAGTTGTTAAACTTCAAAATTTTAAGTGTCCTAGACGTTTTTGATGTTGCTGAATCCATTTCCACGATCAAAAACATGATTCAAACACCACTTCTACAAGATTTTTTTAATTTTTTTTCCAGGATTCCAGCCACTTTTGGTCGTCCAGACAATTCCTCTGCCTCGTTAGACAACTCCATGAAAATTAAGTATCATAGTTTTTTACGGTCTAACTTTGAAATTAGTCGTCAAGCCGACATTCTGTTGATCCTAAATTTTTTTTTTCCACATTATTATTTATTTCCTTCTAAGCAGCTCTTCTTTATCATCATTCAAAAGTCCTGATGATGGATCCCAGTTGGGATTTGAAACGTTGGCATAAAAATGTTCATACTGTGGGTTCTTCGGTAACTAATTCAGAAGTCGTAATTCTTCTGCGACGAACTTGGAAAACGTCTTATGTTCAGGGGATCTTTTATGGAGCATTGTAAGAAGTTAATTTATGTGCAGGGCACCTAGAATTATAAAGAGGGGAAGAAATTTTTATTGGCATAAATATTATATTACTTTCAGTTTAAATGGACCAGACAACATGGTCATTTCATAATTATTCCTCAACTTTATTGCTTACTTTCGTTCATTGGGTGGCAGGCCCTTCCAACAGTAACTTAGTTGGCGCTCAGAGTCGTTCGTTTCATTGCTCCTGAATTTCCACCCATGACCACAACTCGATATTAATGCGCTCTTTATGTATTGTACCCCAGAAAATGGTGACAACCAGGTTTGGAATTTCAAATCCCCTCTGCTCGTCAAATGAAAAAATGATGATATTTTTATATTTTTCATGTCTTTCATTTTACGTTCTACTTAAATTTGTGGGTGTCGAAACTTTATTTTAATTATTCTTGCATTTCAACTTTCTTTAATCTCACTAAGAGAGTGCCTTGTTTTTTTCCAAGTTAGCATATGTGTTTTGATATAGCGTAGACTAGTATGTTTTGATTTCCTAATTATATGGTCCAAGTTTTTTTTTTTTTTTTTTAGGACCTAGGAGTCAACACAACATATATTTTGATATGAAATATAATGATTTTTTTTTAGAAAAAAAAAACATGTTACAATAATTGTTGACATTTTGATTTTGTTTCTAGTAAGATGTATAAAAGAGGAGACTTTTTTTTTATTGTGCATCAATGAATTTTATACCTTAGACAACAAATCATCTCTCAAACTCTTTATCAAGTCATTTTTTACTATTGCGTATATAATGAAATTAGTCTATTAACACGTTAAGCTCAATATTTAGATGAAATGCCTTAAAGCTAACCCCAATCTTTCTATAAAATACCTTCATGCTAAACAAACATATTGACAATATAACCCGTTGTAAAAGACTAAGAAATATTATAAATTTTGCTCTATGGCCTTAACTCAACTACTTCCATGGAAATAAATTACATGCTCAACCTCTTTCCAATTTTTTGCATACTTTTTTTTCCATATTCATTCTTCAGATTACCAAATGCAATAAAAGAAACCTCATTCTCTTGATGCTCAACATCCATGACACAAAATATAAGACAACTCCACTGTGAGCATGACAATGAACATGTGACCTTTTCTCAACCACTAATAGAAGAAGAATAATAAGACACCATGTAGAAAATAAGCTACACAACTTCTAGGTAATAACTCTACCAAGGGGATCATATTACAAGAAAGATATCACGTACACCAATCACAATTTTTAAAGCCCAATAAGCAATTTTACAAGAGAACAAAAAAATAACCATTTTCACCAAAAACTAAGTCACTACAACCAAAATTACATCCTTACCTCAAGTTAACTTATAAGTTTCACATGTGACGTCAACATCGACTCCACACGTAACATGGACACTGAATACTCCCAATATCCTCAATGAAACCACCATACTTTCCGAACATATATGGCGGTGCATGCCTTAATTTTATAAATGCCCATATTACACAACTATTCATTCTATTGCAATTATTCCATGCTACTATCACACTCCTTTTAATATAAGCGGTAATTGTTATGCAAGGAACTATTAGAAAAATATGTATTACAGCGCAATGAAACAAATAAAATATATTGCAGAAATATAAACACACAAAACACATAAAATAAAAGAGACGCAGATATACTTGGTTCACCCAATTTGGGCTATGTCCACGGAGAAACACTCAGTCCTTCCTTTTATATTATCTAGCAAACTGAAGAGATAAAACCGACAACATATCCGATGTAATTCCCTCTTTTTTCTCGTTCAGTCTCTTCTGTATTTCTCACTCATAATACAAATATTCATAGACGCAATACAATTCCCTCATATATAGCGAGGGGTTTCCTTCTAGGGGAAAAAACCCTAAATTAAACATAACTTCTACTGTTAGATCTCCTCCTAATGAACGATTTAGTTTGACTACGAAATTACAACATTTTACAAAGCAATTTTACATCTATTTTTAGCTTCAGGGGCGCTGCCCCCGATCCCTTGCCCTGCCAGGGGTGCTCCCGAAGATCACAACCACCCCCCCTCTCGAAGATCACAACCACCCCCCCTGGACCCCCCTTGCAGTGCAAATATTATGGGTGTCGTTGCCGCCACATTACGAATTGGGGTCCAATGTAGTGATACCTGTGAATAAAGAAAATAATCAAGATCCATACCGAATAGGAATGAGATTATCTTTTGGTGTTTCCACCATGCCAATTGGGATTTGATGCCAATTCAAATGCTTTTCTTTCCCTTAACTTCTTTCACTATTCCAATGAATGCTCGACTTGGTTATTTTCCATGTTTCTAGACTCACTAAATTTCACCTTGCATTGCATCAATTTCTGCAATTCCCTTTACTCCACATTGATATATAATTTACTCTACTATTGGTTGTAAACAACATCTTAGATGAGGAATTAGATTACAAGAATTTAGAAGGTTTTAGTTCCAATAAGATAAATGACAATTTAAATTATGTGTCTTATATCATACGAAAAATATCTTAGACCAAAGGAATTTCTAATAGATTCCCTACATTGGAGGGTTGTGAAGACAAAGGGATTTCAAGTGATTGCCCTTAGGCATTTCCAGCATGTTTACTGTGAATGCCATTCAGCTTTGCAGTGATGTTTACTGTTTATTCAAGAAACCTAGTACCGAACATACTTATGACCCAGGCTCAAAAGGATCCTGGAATAGAGACGCAATGATGAAAACGATAAGAATCATAAAGAAGAAACACTGCTTTCAATAGATGCGCTGCCCTTAATGAGCCTAGAATAATTTTCGCCCTGATCGAGAGAATTGGCGGGTGACTCTATAGGAGTAGGCATGAACTTGTGCTCCCCTATGATAAAAGCTAATCGATGTGTGCCTCTTTCCGAGGTATTCCTTCATTAAACCTGTGTCCTTGGCGCTCTGCATTTTGGTTTTATTTGCTCTTTACGCTGGCTAACTTGACAAGTCCTAAAATTTGTCATTTGGGAGGTAGGGTTTATATGGAAAGGGCTGCCGAGTCGGAAAAAATTAGAACCTATAACCTATCATTTTAACCCCGTTGCAACTTGAATTCTGTCATCAACTACAGGTAACCATCTAAACAGCAATTATCACTGAAGGATGACCATTTAATCAATAGTTAACACACGCTGCAGCCACTGTACCCCTAATTTTTTCAATTTCTACGGTCGCAATGTTAATGGATTCGCTTGCTAGAATCCAATCCAAGGTGGGAAAGCAGCAAATGGAAAAGCGATATCGGATACATATTAAACATTAGTAGTCTACCTGGGTTTACCTTTGCTGGTGCTAGGTATTATAGATTTCGACGGTTCCAATACCAAATTAAACGTGAAGCTTGACGTGCAAAAATTTACGCCAGAAGTCGCTGGGAGTCAAATACGTTTTGAAATAAAAAATACGTCTTGCAGTACGTCAAATTCTAGGCCTTGACAACATAGAAAACACTCACTTTACGGTGTGCGTAGCACAACACTTCAACAACAACCCATGACATCACTCAACAACTTTATCATGCGGTGTTTCCATTAGCGTACAATGCGTTATTCAAACGTGGCCTAACCAAATAACTTTCTCCACACATTCTACATTTGGTTTTTGTCTATATTTAAATTAATTCTATCTTGAATAACATTAGTTGAAATTGAAAAATTTAGTTACTAGCTTTGTCATGATATTGGATTTATTCATATATTCACGAAAAAATGATAAACAAATATAATTTTATTAAAACTAATATTTATTTAAATTAAATTAAAAAATAAACGCATGAAAATTTCCCAAAAGAAAATTAAAAACCCTGATAAAATTATGTAACTTATCCTCATTATTATTCACCATCCTTGATTCTAAAAAAATATGTCTTAATTTAAAAAATAAAAATTTCTACCTTTTTTGCCAACAAAATGCTTATCGCTTTATTTACATCACATCTCGCTTTACTATTATCCCCCTATAAAAGGGAATCCCACAAAATCCTGCAGACTAATGCACTATTTTTTTAACACTTCAAATAATCTTCGGTTGACCAACTCCTCGTGGGCCTTGGCCTTTAGCTATTTTTAACGATTACACCCTTCACCATCACCATGTTTAACCCTAACAAGGTTCTTTTATGCTCATATTTTTGGATTCCCTTTCACTATCATGTACATGTACTTTTCTTTGTCCCTAACTTATTGCATGTATATATATCATGATATGTACATACATGCACATTGACAACAAATTAATTCATTATCAAAATGTCAATGAAACTCTCAAAAGGCACTCAGCTAAAAACGGAAGAAAAATGAAAAGGAGAGTTCTTTCTTTAAGCTTGTCTTATCCTCTATATTGGTGATTTGGAAGTATATTTTATGCAAATGCTTCCATCAACCGTATTAAGAGAATAGTTATGGGGTTGGTAATATCAGGGCAGGGCCATTTGTTCATGGATTTAATATGCATATTAATAATATATAATTAATATATATTTTTTAAAATTTAGTTTGAATATTTATAAATTAATCAACTTGACTTATAATTTAAAATAATAAATTTTAGTCATACTAATGGTTATAATTTGATGGTACTAAATCTTATTATCTATAATATATATATTTTTATTAAGAAACATAAATTGTTTCTCATCTTTAAAGTTTTATTTTTAATTGTGAGATTTTCTCATTACTAATTCATTTCGAAATTGTGAATTGTATTTTTCACAAAAACTAATTATTATTATAATAACAAACTATTACAAGTCCCGAGTGTTAACTCAATTGTCTACATTCTTGAGGTTAGGCTTTGTTAATGAGCTGATAGGAAGTGATCCCTTTGGGTAGATTTGTTTGGAAAAATGTTTCTATGGATGTATCACTCACCGATTTTATTACAAAAGTCAAGTAAGCCACTTTCCCCAACTAAAATTTCCTCACACCAAAAACAATAAACCATGGCGTGGCTACTATGGCAATGGCATATTACTAAACCATTTATTGTCTTGTACACTCTTAATGGTATAGCTCAAGCAACTTATTAAATCTCAAAAATCTTAGTTATAGTACCACAGTTACCCCACCCTTCACCTCATCCCCTTTAATTAAACAAATTAGTTTTTATTCAAATTTTGAATTTTTAACTCTCTTCACAACATCTTGACACTTGATCTAATGTGAAGACAATATTAGTTGGAGTGCTTTACATAGACTGCATCTACCACTACAATACTCTTCCATGGAGAGTTATCTAAAATTGTATAACTAGATACAATTACAAATTCTCTACACGCTCTCGATTGCATCATAGAGTAACCAATGTTGCATTACATCTTCTTCCCCTTGGTAATGATACAAGGGAAGACACCGGGGATACTTATTTAGTTGAACCACCATTCATATTATGACTAGGTATTATAGAATATCATAAAAGGTATGGTTTTTGTATCAAGGGGGTGTCCCTACCACCACACTCATTTAATCCGATAACATTATACATATATTTTGGTTATTTTTGGCATTCACGCTCAATTTATTAATGAAAATTACTACAAGTGCACTTTTTCTAATAACAACATTGATCGAGGTGGATGTTGGTAGTCATCCACCTATTCCACTTGGACACCCACCACTGTTTCTTTCAGTTTTTCAATTTCTTTAATTGTAGCACAACTTACTATTTTTGGCAGTTTTTCGGGTCGTGAACTATCAGAGATGTTTTGAGACCCTAAACCATGTTTGTTGGGAAAAATGGGGCCAACATTAGATATCATTTAATGTTGGTCACCCTAAAGTTTTATTCATTAGATAGATATTTCTAACGAAGTATTGTGCGCGTCAAACGAAGATTGTATGCCAATGTTACAACCTCGAGAAGTTGATGTACCAATTTACCCAATTGGGGCCCATAGTTTTGGCGCTTCATCTCCTAGTGTTAGGTTTTTTTATGTTTAGGGTTTCCCATTGTTTATCAATAATAAATAGGCGTTCTAGCCTCATTGTAACACAATTTAGAGGCATGTAGTTGCCTCATCTCTTCTCAGAGGTCAGCTACCATCGCTTGAGCTAGTCTTATTTCCATTTTATTTGTAAGCATGTTTTATTATTTGATATTAATGAAATGAAATGTTATTTCTACTGCATCTCTGTATTTATGGCTATATCTGTAATTTCTTACGTTCTTGTTTAAGTTCGGAGCAGTGGTATCAGAGGGGTCTTCTCTTTCTCTGTTTTTCTTTGCATGTCCCCAATGAGGTTGGGATATAAGGAGTTAGGGCTCGAACTGGTCAAACCTTTGCAATACCAACCTCACAAATCATGATGGCCTCCCATGGCAGAAGAGAAGAAAGATGAGAGCGCAAGAGATCCTTTCAAAATATTGCGCAAAGAATCCCTCGATCGACATAGGAACGCAATGATGGAAAACTTTTCCCGGATCCTTCAACGACTACCCAAGGGCAACGCATATCCTTCCAGCAACTACTTTGGAAGTGCCACACCCTTTAAGGTACAATTTAACTTTGACATCCCCATATTTGAGGGTCAGATAGATGCGGACACTATAGATAAATAGTTAACTCTGCTAGAATGATACTTTTATATTCATGATTTTTATAGCTAGGAAAATATTACCTTTTCACTTCTCAAAGTCACCCCCCACGTCAAGGACTGGTGAGGAACCTTCTGTGAGAAGAAGGACAAAAGTACACTCTCACAATTTTCAGTCGCACCCACTTGTAGTTCATTCCGAGATGCCATTAAGAACTAGTACTACCCTATCGGGAGCTATAAGGATAAATACATAAAGTGGACCACACTACGACAGGGAAGGGACAAAGACATGCCAGAGTTTACCAATGTTTTTCATACCCTTCACATGAAGTTGGTATCAATGATTCTAAGAAACATTTGGTACTCAAGTACCACTGCTGCCTACATATGTACATCTAGGATGAGATGGAGTTCATGGACATCTCTAAGCTCAACATGACGTATCGATATGCTGTCAAAATTAAGCAGGATTTTAAACAGAAAAAGCGAGACTTTTGATTTGTGAATCTAAAGCAAGGGAAAGGTGCCCCCAAACCGCAGAGCAAAGAGCAAAGGCAAGGCGGGGTGATCAAAGATAACCCGCTGAAGACGTAAGAAAATAAAAACACAACAAAGACAAATAATGACACAATAAAGTGGTGTGAGTTCCATAAGAGCTCCACTCACAACACAAGTGAGTATTGGGCTAAGTAGTCACTGGTGGCTGAGCTGAAGGGTTTCGAGTCAGATGCATGTTCCAACTCTGAGTCAGAACCCGACAAGGGGAATGGCAAAGGGAAGTAGATCATTGATGTGGATGCCAGTGCCATTGTGGCCACCACCAAGATCTAGAAGATTGATCTTAAGGATCCAAAGGAGGGGGAACGCCTATTCCACTCACAGATGCAAGTGAAGGGTTTTCCACTATAGTTCATTGTCGACAGTGGGAGCCAAAAAAACCTCATTTCAATAGAGGTCATGAAGAGACCAGGCCTACCGACTACATCACATGTACATTCGTACACCATCTTTTGGCTTCACCAAGGATGAGATCTTTGTGTCAGCCAACAATGTCACATACCCTATAGCATCAAGCCCTTCATGAATGAGGTACTGTGTAATGTTGCTCCTCTTGAAGTTTGTGATGTATTATTATGACAACCATATTTGTGGTAACAACATGTTGTATATGGGTCGAGACCCCGCTCTGTTATTATTTTTTGGGTAGTGAGTTATACAGGATACCATAGTTAGCCCCGCCTACTGCCACATCTTTGATCTTTGCTAATTGATGCTGTAAGATCATCTCCTAGACTAGGAAATTTGTTTTCTTTCTTATTCTCTCTCAAATTAAGGTGAAGATCGTAGCCACATCCATGGCCCCTGGGAAGGATTCCTCCATGCAATAGAAGCAGGTGGAGACGATAATGGAAGAATACAAGGACATATTCTCCTCACCCATAGGGGTGCCCTTGCATTGTCAAGTCAAGCATTCGATCGATCTAACTCATGGAGCACCTCTACCCAATGAGCTGATATATCATCGTTCAATTCTAGAAATTTAAGAGATAAATTGGAAAATATAGGAGTTGTTGTAAAAAGGGCACATCCAACCAAGTTCCTCGCCTTGTGGGAGCCCAATTGTACTTGTACAGAAGAAGGATGGGACCTGGAGGCTTTGCATTGATTATTGGGAACTAAACAAAATCATTTTTAGGAACCACAGATTAATGACATTTTGGACCAAATCAAGGGGGCCAAGTATTTCAGCAAGATCGATCTAAAGTTTGGCTATCACTAGGTTCCATTAGAACCCACATATGTATCGAAGACCACTTTCAAATCCAAGGAAGGCCTTTTTAATGGTTGGTTATGCCCTTCGGGTTGACAAATGCCCCTGCTACTTTTATGAGGCTAATGGATGACATCTTACAACCCTTCACCAACTCGTTTGTGGTTTTTATCTGGACGACGTCCTCATCTTCAACAAGAGTTAGGAAGAACAGTTGCAACACATTTGGTTGGTCCTTCAAACCCTTCAACAGCACAAAATGTGTGCCAACTTGCAGAAATTCACCTTTGGCATGAGTCAAGTCCAATATTTAGGTTACATCTTAGATGAGCATGGCGTTCATGTGGATCCGACTAAGATCCAAGTCATTCGGGATTTTCCAGCCCCGACCACTCTAATGGAGCTTCGCGGCTTTTTGGGCCTTGTAAATTTTTATCAGAGGTTCGTGTTGAGATTCTCCCATATCACTTGGCCTTTGAGTCATATTACTAAGAGCGAGGTGAAAGAAAATTTTTCCTCCTTTGATCCCAACATAAGGCATTCATTGAGTTGAAGCACCGACTTTTCTCTACACCGGTACTCACACTGCCATACCTAAAGCAACCATTTGAAATCGAGACATACTCCTCAAACTATGCTATTGGTGCAGTCCTCACCCAACACGAGCATCTAATGGCCTATCATAGTGAGATATTTTCCGATATAATTCAAAAGTACCCCACCTATGATAAAGAGATGTATTCCATCATGCAGGCTTGCTGATAATGGAAGCATTACATTCTAGGGAAGGAGACGGTCATCCACACAGATCACCGACCTCTTCAGTTTATACAAACACAAGGGAAGTTGTAGAACGATCGCCATTAGAAGTGGTTTACATATTTGCAACAATTCCACTTGAACATTAAATACAAAAAGGGCAGAACAAATCATGTTGTAGATTGCCTTAGCTGACCCCCGGTTGCAAAACTGACCACTGTTCTCAACTCTTGTGGCCACGAGACCTCTGGATGGCCGCAACTATATAAAAATGATCCAGAGTTCACCTCCACATACCAGATGCTAGTAGATGGAAACCAAATTTCTGATTTCCACTTCCATGTTGCATTATTATGCTAACTAGGCCACCTTTATGTTCCTTCAAGCGAGCGTTCCAAGCTAATTTGGGAGGCGCACTACATTCGAGTCACAGGACACTTTGGTGTGGAGAAAATTTTGGTTGTACTTAAAAAGTAATTTTATTGGCCCAAACTCTGACTGGATGTTGGGAAATATATCAGATCCACCATCGCTAAGCCAACCATCAAGAAGTAAGGCATTTACACTCCTCTGCCTAGGACTGATAGAGAAGATTCAGAGTTTCTACTGGGGGGTTGAAAGCATCCTAGTTACGGAATCAAAGGATTCGAAGATCAGTATCCCACTCCTAGCCAGTTGCGTAAATCCATCTCCATGGACTATATGTCTGGACACCCTTCTACCAAGCATGGTAATTACTGTGTTTTTGTGGTCATGGACAAATTTTCTAAGATGGTTATATTGGCAGCCTACAAGAAGAGTATCATAGTAGATGAAACTGCCAAACTCTTATTTGAACGAGTATGGGTACATTTTGGGATCTCGCAGACCATTATATCATATTGGGATAGCAGGTTCCTCAACACATTCTGGTCAAGCCTCTGGACACTATTGGACACCAAGCTCACCAATTCAACTGCCTTCCATCCCCAGACTGATGGTTAGACGAAGGTCATCAATAGCATGATAGTGCACATAATCCACATGTACAAATCTGAGCATCCCTGAACACTAGATGAGAGTCTTCCCTAAGTGCAACATGATTATAATAGAGCTTTCTAGAGCTCGATTGGTCATAGTCCCTTTCAATTGGGTCTAGGATTTCAAACATTGTGTCTGATTTATGTTGTCATGCCTCATGTGACTACATAAATAGAATCCACACATGTATTGTCTAAGGCTAATAAAGCAACCATATTTATTAAATGCATCTAACACATCCACCAGCATGTTCACGACATCTTGGAGAAGTTAAATGCCAAGTGCAAGCAACAATGTGATCAACATCGAGTGCCACACAAGTTTCTATTTGGCAATAAAGTTTGGTCGCAATTGTAGAAATAATGGCTTAACAGAGCTTATTGGAAGCTCGTACCACTTTGATATGGTCCTTACACCATTACCAAGGTTGTGGGAGGCAATGCTTTTGAGCTCAACATTCCCCCATTCCTTGGTCTGTACCCAGTGTTCAATGTGGACTACCTTTGACCATACTTACCACCATTACTGGACACATCAAGCATTGCAGAAAAACTCACACCAATAGAGTTAAACCCAGACTACATGGAAAAAGCCACAACTGATTGGATTATGGACACATATATCAATAACACTCGCCAACAGAAGATCCAACTATATTGGGTTGTCAAAGCTAGCCAACTCTTGCACCAAGGCAAGTGGCTCACTAGGGACCAAGCTCAACAGAATTTCCCCATCTCATCGTGGTATTCAATGCAATGGAGACCATTGTTTCCTAATGGGGGATGACTGATCCAGGTAGATGTTGGTGGCCACCCACCTATTCCACTTGGACCCCTACCACTGTCTCTTTCAATTTTTCAATTTTCTTTGGTTGTAGCACAATTTACTATTTTCGGCATCTTTTCGAGTCCTCAACTTCACGAGTTGTTTTGAGGCCCTAAATGATTTTTTTTGGGAAAACCAAGGCTAGCATGGGTCATTGACCTATGTTGTTCGCGTGAAAGTTGTATTCCTTGGATAAATCTTTTAATGAGGTATTATGAGTGTCAAACGAAGATCATATGCCAAAGTTATGACCCCGGGAAGTTGACGTACCAATTCACCCAAATAGTGCCCTTAGTTTTCACACTTCATCACCTAGGGTTAGGTTTTTAGATGTTTCGGGGTTTCAGTGTTTCTCAATAGTAAATAGGCCTTCGAGCCTCATTGTAACATAGTTCAAAGGCATGTAGCTGCCACATCTCTTCTCATAGATAAGCTACCATCGCCCGAGCTAGCCTTATTTCCATTCTATTTGTAAGCATGTTTAAGTATTTGATATTAATGAAATGAAGTGTTATTTCTGCTACATATTTTCATTTAAGGTTATATCTAAATTTGTTGCATTCCTATTTAATTTCGGATAAGTAGTATCAGAGGGCTTTTCTATTTCTTTGCTTTTCTTTGCATGTCCCCAACGAGGTCGAGATATAAGGAGTTAGGGTTCGAACTGGACAAACCTTTGCAAGACCAGACTCGCAAATCCAGATGGTCTCCCATGGCAGAAGAGAAGAAAGACGAGGGGTGTAGTGTACCTGGGGGGGATAATATGGGGTACAAAGGGAGGTACCCAAGGGAATAATGTAATAATGGGATGGGCAATAGTAATAAATAAGGTGGTTAACTCGTATCATGTAAGGGACCACAAGTACTTAATAATAATGTAATGGACCCATGGTATTAGATAGATGGTATTGAGGGAACCATGGTATTGACCCATGGTATTGTATGTATGAGGCTTCTATAGAGGCTAGAGACTCCCCATTGAGGGATGTCAAGGAATATTGTATGAACATGCATATGGCTTGTGGAGTGTTCTCCTTCCTTAAGGAGTGAATGTATGGTGTTGCCCTACCTTAAGGGGTTGATTAATAAAGTGAAGCATTTCTATATTTAGATCTTATCATTCTTGGGTTTATTTATATTATCGTATATTTCTGGGTTAGATCTATAACAAGTGGTATTAGAGCACCTTCTTGGGCAAAAGTGGAGAATTTTTTTTATTATGTTTTGCAGGAACTTTCTGGGGCGGTAAGTTTGTAGATCAGATCTGTACGCTTTGGGGAAAAATTTACAAAATCTAATTGCAGATCTAGATTCTTTGTGAAAAATACCTGATTTAAAAAAAAAATTGGCTGAATCAGAGTCAAAATGAAGGAGATATCGTTGATCTAAAAATCAGTGGTGTTGTAGACATTTTTTTTGAGGCAGCGAGTTTGCAGATCTGATTTGTACATTTTGGTGCAAATATGCAGAATATAATTGTAGATCTGGATTTTTTGTGAAAAAATACCCAAGTCAAAAAAAAAATTAGTCGAATTGGAGTCCGGATGAGGGAGATATCACTGATTTAAAATCAGCTCTTTTTTCAGAATTTTTGAGGACGACAAGACAGTTGCAGTGTGAATTAGGAATTTCAGTGCCTAGACTGGGATTTCTACCACATGGGAAGATGCAGAATGGTTGTTCCATTTCTGAAAACAAGTCATAATAGAGATTCTAAGAAATATTAACTGATTGTGGCCATTTCAAATTTTTGCCAAGTAAGTGAATTTTTCCCAAACCCTCTTCATGGAGATGCTAAATTTTACAAGAAAAGATGATAGCCCTACTATTGAAAAATTCATACAGAGACTAAAGTTCAATTATGGGGAATTTTGGAGGGCTATAGTACTGATTAGTTTCAAAGATGAGGCTGCCAAATGGTGGCGATCATTTGACATCGACCAGTTGCTCAAACTCTCAGAGGCTGAATATGAAAGATTCCTTTAAGACAAATGGTCTCATACTAGAAAACAGGAGAATGAGACATGTAAGTGGTTATTTTCTACTGGTGTCTCCTTATTACACGTTCATGGATTGATTCAGAAGGAGAAGATCATTGTGTCTATAAATTCTAGTTGCAAACAAAATCTCATAAATGTCAATTTGGCAAAAAAATTACAAGTGCCAGCAAAACACATGGAGCACACACAGGTTAATAATGAGCAGGTGCAAGTTTATAAAGATTTGAAGATTTCTATGGACAAGTATGTGTTGCATTTTGATTTTTATGCTTCAGATATGGCTAATGAGGATGTTGTTTTGGGATACCCTTGGATGGAATCAGTGGGTACTATAAATATTAATGTGTAGAATAAATTCTTGAACCTCTGGTATAAAAAGAAGAAAATTAGATTACAGGATATTTCCATCAATAAGCAGGTAGAGTCCATGGAGGCTGAAGTGGAAGATGTTCCAGGGACTGACATATCAGATGATGAGCCTTTGATGATCGACAATCAAACACAAACGGAGGTTGAAGCAGAAAAGGTTACAAGTACTGATACATCAGATGAGGACTCAGTGGTTGAAGTAATATTGGAAGGTAAGAAACAACAGCAGGAACCACAACAACTACCAGGTACCACTAGGCTCCAATGTTGGTTAAAACTTCAGCATATCACCACCCACATCACCCCACAAGAAAACAACCAACAAGATGGCAACAAATTAGCCACAAGGAAAACAACCCCCACATGATAGATAGAGAGGAGAGGCGATCCACCTACTACAAATCAACACAAAAGAGCCACCACGGTCAAATTCCATCTCAAGCGAGCGAGGCACTAGTTGGATCGAGGGTTCACCTTTCTCTTGGATGGTTGGATGCACATGCATGGCACCAGTGGACTACTCTTTTGAGTAGATCTTATTATTTGTGTTTTTTCCATGTTTCGGGGACGAAACATGTTAACGAGGGTGGAATGTAGTGTACCTAGGGGGGATAATATGGGGTACAAAGGGAGGTACCCAAGGGAATAATGTAATAATGGGATGGGCCATAGTAATTAATAAGGTGGTTAACCTGTATCATGTAAGGGACCACAAGTAATTAGTAATAATGTAATGGGACCATGGTATTAGATAGATGGTATTGAGGGAACCATGGTATTGACCCATGGTATTGTATGTAAGAGGCCTATATAGAGGCTAGAGACTCCCCATTGAGGGATGTCAAGGAATATTGTATGAACAGGAATATGGCTTGTGGAGTGTTCCCCTTCCTTAAGGAGTGAATGTATGGTGTTTCCCTACCTTAAGGGTTTGATTAATAAAGTGAAGCATTTCTATATTCAGATCTTGTCATTCTTGGGTTTACTTATATGATAATATATTTCTGGGTCAGATCTATAACAAGGGGGTAGGAGATCCTTTCAAAATATTGCTCGAAGAAGCCCTCGAGTGACATAGGAATGCGATGATGGACAAGTTTTCCCAGATCCTGCAACGGCTACCCAAGGACGACGCATCTCCTTCTAACAACTACTTTGGAAGTCCCACACCCTTTAAGGTACAAGTTAACTTTGACATCCCCATATTTGAGGGTCAGATAGATATAGACACCGTAGATAAATGGTTAAATCTGCTAGAAGAATATTTTTCTTTCATGACTTTTCCAGTTGGGAAAAGATAACCTTTGCACTTCTCAAAGCCACCCCCCACATCAAGGATTGTTGGGAAACCTTCTATGAGAAGAAGGACGAAAGTACAACCTCACTATTTCCGGCCACACCCACTTAGAGTTCGTTCTAAGATGCCATGACGGAGTAGTACCAACCTGTCGGGAGCTATGAGGATAAATACATAAAGTGGACCACACTTTGGAAGGGAAGGGACTAAGACATGCCAGATTTTACCAATATTTTTCGTACCCTTCGCATGAAATTGGGTATCAATGATTCTGAAAAAAATTTGGTACTCAAGTACCGCAGCTGCCTACACAGTTACATCCAGGATGAGATGGAGTTCCTAGACATCTCCTTACTCAGAACGATGTACCGATACACTGTCAAGATTGAGCAGAAGTTTAAAGAGAAAAAGAGAGACTTTGGATCTACAAATCCAAAGCAAGGGAAAGGCACCCCCAAACCACAGAGCAAAGGAAAAAGCCAAGGCGAGGCAACCTAGGATAAATTTTCGAAGCCACAAGCAGAGAATGACACCATGAAGACAAAGAATGACACGGGAAAGTCGTGTGAGTTATGTAAGAGCTCCACTGATAAAACAAGTGAGTGTTAGGCCAAGCAGTCATTGGTGGTTGAGCTGAAGACTTCCAATTGAGACACATGTTCCGACTCTAAGTCAAAATCTGACAAGGGGGATGACAAAGGGAAGAATATCATTAACATGGAGCCCAATGCCACTATGGCCACCACCAAGATCCAAAATATTGAGCCTGAAGATCTAGAGGAGGGGGAATGATGATTCCACTTAGAGATGTGGGTGAAGGGTTCTCTGTTGTAGTTCATTTTCGACAGCGGGAGCCAAAAGAACCTCATTTCAACAAATGTCATGAAGCGGTTGGGCCTACCAACTACAATACATCTGCAGTTGTAGACCATCATGTGGCTTCACTGAGGAAGAGATCTTCACATCAACGGGGAGCATCACATTCCTTACAGCGTCAAGCCCTTCACGGATGAGGTATTGTGTGATGTTACTCCTCTTGAAGTTTGTGATGTATTATTAGGACAACCATACTTATGGAAGCGACATGTTGTATATGAGTCTAGACCCAGCTCTATTATTATTTATTTTGGTAGTAAGTTATACAGGATACCAAAGGTATCCCCGCCTACTGCCATATCTTTTATCTCTGCTAAGCAATGTAGTAAGACCATCTCCCAGACTGGGAAATTTGTTTTCTTTCTGATTCTCTCTCAAAGTAAGGGGAATATTGTTGCCACATCTATGGCCCCTCGGAAGGGTTCCTCCACACAGCAGAAGCAGGTGGATACGGTCGTGGAAGAATACAAGAACATCTTCTCCTTACCCACAGGGGTACCCTTGCACTGTCAGGTCAATCATTTGATCGCTCTAACTCCCGGAGCACCTCTACCCAACGAATTGATATATCGCATCTCCATTATAGAAAATGAAGAGATGAAGCAAAAAATACCGGATTTTCTGCAATAACAACACATCAGACCAGGGTACAGAAGAAGGATGGGACCTAGAGGCTCTGCATTGATTATCAGATACTAAACAAAATCATTGTCAGGAACAAGCATCCAATACCACAGATTGATGACCTTCTGGACCAACTCAAGGGGGCCAAGTATTTCAGCAAGATCGATCTGAAGTCTGGCTATCACCAGGTTCCAATAGAGCCCACATATGTATGGAAGATCGCCTTCAAATCCAAGGAAGGAATTTTTGAATGGTTGGTTATGCCCCTCAGGTTGAAAAATGTCCTTGCTAATTTTATGAGGCTAATGGATGACATCTTACGACCCTTCACCAACTCATTCATGGTTGTTTATTTGGACAACATCCTCATCTTCAACAAGAGTTTGGAAGAACACTTGCAACATATTTGATAGGTTCTTCAAAACCTTCGACAACACAAAGTATGTGCCAACATGGAGAAATGCACCTTTGGCATGAGCCAGGTCCAATATTTGGGTTACATCATAGATGATCATGGCATGCATGTGGATCCGACTAAGATCCAAGTCATTCGAGATTGGCCAACCCCGACCATTCTAACGGAGCTTCACAACTTTTTGGGCCTTGCAAATTTTTATCGGAGGTTTGTGTTGGGATTCTCCCATACCACTTGGCCATTGAGTCATATTACTAAGGGCAGTGTGAAAGAAAAGTTTTCCTGGTCTGAGTCCCAATAGAAGGTGTTCGTTGAGTTGAAGCAATGAATCTACTCTATAACAGTACTCACACTGCCAGAACTACAACAACAATTTGAAATTGAGACATACGTCTTGTACTATGCTATTGGTGTAGTCCTGATCCAACATGGTAATCTAGTCGCCTATCATAGTGATACACTTTCCAATACAATTCAGAAGTACCCCACCTATGATAAAGAGATGTATTCCATCGTGCAGGCTTGATGATAATTGAAGCATTATATTTAGAGGAAGGAGAAGGTCATCCACACTGATCACCGACATTTTCAGTTTATACAAACACAAGGGAAGTTGCAAAACGATCCCCATCAGAATTGGTCTACATATTTTCAACAATTTCACCTGAACATTAAATACAAAAGGGGGAGCACCAATCATGTTGTAGACTACCTTAGCCGACCCTCAATTGCAACACTGATTACTGTTCTCAACTCTTGTGGCCAGGAGTCCTCTGGATTTCCGCAACTATATAAAACTGATCCAGAGGTCGCCTCCACATACCAAATGCTAGTATATGGAAAGCAAGTTCTTGACTTCCACCTCCAAGATGCATTACTATGCTACCTGGGCCACCATTGTATTCCTTCAATTGAGTGTGCCAATTTGATTTGGGAGGCACACTACAATCGGGTCACAGGACACTTTGGTGTGGATAAAATTGTGGTTGCACTACAAATGCAATTTTATATGCCCAAGCTCCAATTGGATGTTAGGAAATATATCAGATCATGCACTGTCTACACCATCGTGAAGCCAACCATCAAGAAGAAAGGCATGTACACTCCTCTGCCTACTCCGAGCCAACCGTGGGAATCCATCTTTATGGACTGTATGTCTAACCTCCCTTCTATCAAGCATGGTAATACTGCGTATTGTGGCCATGAAAAGATTTTTTAGATGGATATATTGGCGGCTTGCAAGAAGAGTATCACAACAGAGAAAACCGTTAAAATCTTCTTGAACGAATATGGGTACATTTTGGGGTCCCACACACCATTATATTAGAGCAGGATAGTAGGTTCATGAGCACATTCTAGTCAAGACTCTTGACACTATTGGACCGTGTTACTGGGAATAGTGTCCACTCGGATGCTGCTATTCCCACTAGGACTGGTAGCTATCTTAGAAACAAACAAGTAAAGTCTACTTTCATTTTCCTTTATGAAAATAGATAAGGGTGGAACCAAGGAGACCAACCTTAGTCTTGCGCTTGATTTCCTTGTTTGATTCCTCTCCTTCTTGATAGAGCTTTGCCGCTTCTTCTTCGTCTGCCCAGCTT
>APFE030173803.1:29745-39865 GCA_000404065.3 Pinus taeda | reverse complement strand
TATTTAATTTATTTGTTATAATTTTGTTGGTGAAGATACAACTTCTTCACTAAAAACAATGTTCTACACAAAAGAATAAATAACCTTTCAACCTATAATATTATGTTTAATTCTAAATGACCAATTTTGCATTTAACATAACTTGGCTCACACATTCTAACCTCTATTGGAGAGCAACTTACTACTGTATAATTACAAATTAATTTTGTACTCAGATTCTATTGCAACAATACAATTGCAAAATATAGTGAAAACATATAGTTCTTTACATGGTTTTGATTAGAAGATGTTCAGACACATAATTTTGTATACTTAGGTTATCTTAATCATTAAGTTATAGTCGATCATTACATTCCTAAGGTAATTTTCATTAATCACACCTTAAACCAATATAGTCTTTCATAATGTCAAACTCATAATTAAAGCCATTGATAATTGTGTGTTGAAAATGATATCATATGAAAATATTAAATTATATAAAATTAAATTTCATTGTTATTATTTGAAAAAATGAGTAGCAATTTTCTAAAGCCAAACATACAGTTTTTCATGTATCATATATAAGTATATGGTTAACAATGATGATAGTAGATGATAGTAGATATTGTTAAGTGTAGACTGATTTAAATATAAGAAGGTTAGTGGTTAATTGTACTAAAACCTATGGAAATTAGGTGTAGAATTGCAATTGTTCAAAAAAATTTAATCCAAATTAAGAGACAAAATTATACTCTATTATTCTATAGACATTAATTCACAATTTAGAACAACAATCTCAGACGTGCAATAAGAAATAACACACATGCACAATATTTTTCTATGGGAAAGAAACTACTAAAAAGCCCTTAAGCTTTCTTGCATTAAAATAGATGAATAAAGATGTATTACAATTGTTAGCTCAATCTGATCTCAACCTACAAGCGAATAACCTATCTCTCTACTCAATGAAGCTATGACCCAGAATTAGTCAATTTCTTCCTCAGCTTCAGCCTCTATTTCCTCGAACAATTCTTGAGGAAAGTAGGCCCCTATTACGTAGGAATTTCCTTTGAAGTGATTGTGCATTCCCAAGGTTGATCATCTAACTTCATGCAACACTTGTACTCTCAAGACTAGTCTACAACTGATGTTACAATGCCTTGGAATCTCCACCACAACTCGAGAACTCAAATTCTCTACATGCACTAGATATTTTGGGATGATTGATCAATTAACTGGATGATAACTGGGTTAGACTATTTTCCCCCTCGACAACTGACCTTCCACTAGTTCCTCCAACAGTTAAAATTAACTTAACTGAAAACAACTTGAAACAACTGACCTTGAATGCTAATAATTAGCAATCACACATGCTTGGCTGAACTCCAACTACTCTAACTCAAATTTACAGAGCTAACTAAGTGACAAGAGCCATGTCACACAAGTTAACTACATCCAAGTTGTATGTTGATGTGGAAATTTGAATTTTCTCAATTTGACCAAGGAAAAATCAAATTGAGACTTTCTTGCTACATTTTTCAATGCTCCCTCTCAATAAGAAAGGGACTATCTACTACCCCTCTCATGCATCTATGGAAATCGAACTTCCCTCTTGACAAAGCCTTTGTTAAAATGTCAGCATCTTGTTCGTCTATCGAAATGTATTGTAGCAACATTATCTTCCTCTGCACATAGTCCCGTAAATGGTGATACCGAATAGCTATATGCTTGTATCAATCGTGAAATACCAAATTATGAGAGAGCTTGATGCAACTCTAATTATCATAATATATCACAATTGGATCCATCATTTAACCAAACATTCCCACAAGTATCTCTCTCATCCAGATCGTCTCACATGTTGCTTGACTTGTAGCCATGTATTCTGCTTTTGTCGAGCTAAGCACCATAGATATTTGCTTCCTCTTGTACTAGGAAACCGTTGTGGACCCAACAATGAAAATTCCACATGATGTACTCTTTTGGTTGGATGGAATCCCTTCCCAATTTGCATTTATGAAGTCACACAGCTTCACTCCCTCTGTCCATCTGTACCATAGCCCAGACCAGTTAGTGCCTCTTAGGTACCATAAAACATGCTTAGCTTCCTTCCCAAATAATTTTCCTGGCCTAACCATAGCTTGGCTCAGCTGGTTGAATGCATAGCACATATCTGGTCATGTGCTCACAAGATACATCAGTGAACCCACTAATTTCTAGTAAATGGTAGCATCCACCTCTTCCCCTGAAGTGGCAGTGTCCTTCCTCCAATTGGCCACTAGAGGTGTCTCTATGGGTTTATAACCCTCCATGCAGAATCTCTGTAATATCTCATTTGCATAATTTCCTTGAGACACAAATAATTCCCCATCACCTTTCCATACTTCCAACCCAAGGAAGTAATGCATGAGACCAATGTCCTTCATTTAAAATTCTCTTGCAAGGTCCTCTTTGAAAGATCTAATCAGTTGCTCATCACTAATTAAAATCAAATCATCAACATATAAGACAGTAATAAGAAATTTACCTTTTACCAAGATGTGATAGATGTTTTCATCTGCTTCACTTTTGGTGCAGCCCAAACCAGCGAGATAGTTGTCGATCTTGGTGTACCAAGCACGGGGTGCCTGTTTGAGACCACACAACGCTCACTTGAGTCTACACATATGAGACTCTCGATCAAATGTCTCAAATCCTTTTGGATTCTTAATGTACCCCTCATCCTTAATAACCCCATTGAGAAATGTTGTTTTTAAATCCATATGGTGGATATTCCACCCCATTTTCATAGCTAAAGCAAGGATTTCTCTAATGGACGAATACCTTGTTACATGATCAAAGGTCTTTGCATAGTCAATTCCCTCAACTTGAGAGAATACTTTGGCCACAAATGTGGTCTTATACTTCTCTATGCTTCCTTCTGTTGCATGCTTAACCTTGAAGATCGATCTCAAACCCAAAACTGATTTATGCACTGGTCTTGGGATCACTTCCCAAACACTGTTCTTTAGAATGGATTTGTACTCCTCCACCATTGCCTCAACCCTTATAGGTTGCTCAACGAATTCCTCAAAAGAGGATGGATCAACCTATACCATCTCAGTCATTAGAGCCATTTAGAAAGTGTACCTCTCTGGTGACCTCCTTTTCCTATCAAAAATTGAAGGAGCTCCCATATTCTTCGTCGCATCCTGCGCAAGTCTATCAGCTTCCCTGGTTCTTTTTCTTCCTTCTCTGAATGGTTCTGCTTGAGTGGTTGTCTCCACTCTCTGATCCTTAATTTGTGGCTACTCCAAAACTTCTTAAGGCTCCTCTTTTGGAGCTAAAATTTCCTCCTATGGTGGGATCTGAAGCTCCATCTCAAGAGAGCACCACATCACTTTCCTCATCAAACTTTACATCCCTTTGCACAACTATCATTCTGAGGGAAGGTAAGGACACATAGTAGTTGAGGAGTTTCTGTGTAACCCACAAATACCCCCAACTCTATTGTCAACTCAAGATTATTCCTTGATTCTTTGGAGACATGCCAGTAAACAGAGGCTCCAAAAATCCCGAAGTGTGACACATCTAGCTTTCTCCCCGAGAAGGCCTCCTCTAGTGTAATCATACCAAGAATCTGATGAGGACTCTGGTTCTCCAAATAAACTATTGTGTTGCATGCCTCAGCCCATAAATGCAAAGGTAGGCCTTGGTCATGTAACATATCTCTCGCCGCTCCCACAATGCCCGAGTTCTTCCTCTTAGCTACCCCATTCTGTTGTGGGTTGTGGGGTGTTGTCAACTCTCTTCGAATGCCTTCTTTCGCACAATTTCTTTTGAATTCATTTGAAACATGATCACCTCCATTATTGCTCCTGAGAGCCTTCACCTTCTCGTTGGTCTCTTTATCAACTAGTGCCTTGAATTCTATGAACTTGGAGAATGTCTCATCTTTCCTCCGCATGAAGAAGATCTGACAGTTCCTTGAGAATTCATCATTAAAAATGAAAAACTGTTTATGTCTAGCAGTGGAGGCTATCGGGAAATGTCCACAGACATGAGAGTGGAATCTTTCCAAGACTACATGTGCTTTGGTGTCATGATCATGGAATGTGGATTTTACATACTTCCCCAAATTACATCCTTTGCATACATCCTACTACTTAAGTAATCCTTTAGGTAGGCCAGTGGTTATTTGCTGCATAATATTTAAGGTGCCATAATGAAAATGGCCAAGTCTTATGTTTATGAGTTCACTAACATCGCGACTCTAAACTCTATCTGCCTTACTGCTTAATGCAGTGGAATCTTCCACATCTAACTTGTACAATTTCTTCACACGAACCTTGATCTACTTCACCTATCTAGTGGCTATATGTCTCAAGAATGATTTTCCTCTACTAAAGTTCGCACCATTACCACAGTCTTCCAAAACTGCTATAGAGATGATATTCTTCTTTATGCCTGGAACAAACATGACATCTTTGAGCTAAAGAGGGGACCTCGACTCCCTCCGAAAGGTTATTGTACCGCTCCTGGCAGCACTGTACCTTCCGTCATCCCCCACCTTAATATGTATTTGGATATCTTCTCCTCCAAGTCGCTGAAAAACTATCTACACCCTATCATGTGGAATGAGGCACTAGATTCCAAGTACCACACAATCCCCATCATAGTGATGGTCATGCATGAGATAAGGGTGAAGCTAAGATTGAACAGTGAAGCTAAAGCTTCGCCTACTACTCCTCTTGATTTCTTCTTGCCAGGCTTTTTGTGTGGACACTTTGTAGCATAGTGCCCGAATTCATGACTATTGAAGCATTTAATTTTGGAAAAATATTTCTTCTTTGCCCCTTGGCTCGATTCTAGTTTGGTTTGAGATTTCTTCCCTTTTCCCTTCTTTCCCTTTACAACAAATTCAAATTTTCCTCACCCTTTGATGAAGTCCAATCTCTAGTATTCTACCTTATCTCCTCTTATACCAAATTGGACCATAAGCGTTCCCATTTTGGCAATTTGTCCCTCTCATTCACCTAGTCTTGGCATGTATGCTAGATTTTGGGAAGGCCTAGAAGAGCTAGGCTTACCAAGTCATCTTCTACAACATTAACACCAGCCCCACCAAGTTCATCACGAACTTGTGTAAATCCACTGAGATACTACAGGATAGTGTCATTCTTCCTCATCTTGATATTTTGAAGTTTATCCTTGAGCACCAATTTCTTGTGGTTGCAAATATTCTTGAAAAAATATGTCAACGTCTTCCACATTGTGAAAGGAGTTTCTTTCCCATGGTGATTTGAGACAATGTGGTCTCGCACTCCCTCCAAGATTATTCTCCTATCCTTGGCTACACTTTTCTTCCATTGGGCTAGGTTTTGTACATCAGATGCATGTGGTTTTGCAATATCTATCTTGACATATTCTAGAAATCCATTGTCATCCAATACTGCCTCCATGAAATGCTTCCATGTAATAAAATTAGAGATGCCTTCCAAAGCATACTCTAGTCTCATCCTGTTGAAGGTCATATTCCCAACTCTGTAGAGATCCTGCTACACTGAACTGCAAATTCGATCCTCCTCACAAAAAACTTCAAAATTCTTGTTATAATGTGAAGCCTACTCTGATACCATGTAGAAATTAGGTGGGCAATTGTAACTGCTCAAGAAATTTTAATCTAAATCAGAGATACAATTCTACTCTATTGTTCTGCAGACATTAATTCAAAATTTGGAACAACAATCTTAGACATATAATAAAAATAACACTTATGCATAATATTTTTCTAGGGGAAAGCAACTGCTAAAAACACCTTAAGTTTTCTTACATTAAATCAGATGAATATAGATGTATTACAATTTCTAGCTCAGTTTGAGCTCAACCTGCAAGTGAATAACCCATCTCTCTGCTCAATGAGAAGATCTGACCTAGACTTAGTCAATGTCCACCTCATCTGGAGCCCCTATTCCCTTGCACAATTCCTGAAGAAATTAGGCCCCTATTATTTAGGAATTTCCTCCAAAATGATTGCACAATTCCTAAGGTTGATCATCTGACTGAATGCAACACCTGTACACTCAATAATAATCTACAACTGATGTTACACCACCTTGGAATCTCCATCACAAGTGGGGAACTTGACTTCTCTGCATGCACTAGCTATTTTGGGTTGATTGATCAATTAACTGGATGATCACTGAGTTAGACTGTTGTCCCACTACACAACTGACCTTCCAATAGTTCCTTTAACAATGAGAACTAGTTATCTGAAAACAACTTGAAATAATTGATCTTGATTGCTACAAATGATCAAATATACATGCTTAAATGAACTCCAACTCCTATAACTCAAACATACTGAGCTAACTAAGTGACAAGAGACATGTCACACAAGTTAGTTGCATTCAAGTTGTCTGTTGATGTGGAAATTCGTATTTTCTCAATTTCACCAATGAGAAATCAAATTGAGACTTTCTTGTTGCATTTTTCAACACTCCCTCTCAGCAAGAAATGGATTATCAACTACCCCTATCCTGCACCTATGGAACTCAAACTTCCCTCTTGAAAAATCCTTTGTCAAAATGTCAGGATCTTGTTCCTCTATCAGAATGTATTGTTGGCACATTATCTGCCTCTGCACACAATCCCATAAATGGTGATACCAGATATCTATATGCTTGAATCGATCATGAAATACCGGATTCTCAAAGAGCTCGATGCAACTCTGATTATCACAATTGGATCCATCATTTGACCAAACAGTCCCACAAGTATCTTTCTCATCAATATTGCCTCACATGTTGCTTGACTTGTAGCCATGTATTCTTCTTCTGCCGAGATGAGCACCACAGATATTTGCTTCCTATTGTACCAAGAAATCGTTGCGGAAATAATACTAAAAATTACACTTGATGTACTCTTTCGGTTGGATGGGATCCCTTGCCAATCTGCATTTGTCAAACCACATAGCTTCACTTCCTCTGTCCATCTATATCATAGTCCAAACTGTGTGGTTCCTCTAAGGTACCGTAAAACATGCTTAGCTACCTTCCAAAATAATTTGGTTGGCCTGAACATGGCTTGGATCAACAGCTTGACTGCATAGCACATATAGGGTTGTGTGTTCACAAGATACATCAATGAACCCACTAATTGTTGGTAAATGGTAGTATCCACCTCTTCACATGAAGTGGTAGTCTCCTTCCTCCATTTGTTCACTAGAGGTATCTCCATGGGTTTACAAATATCCATGCGAAATCTTTTTAGTATCTCATTTACATACTTGCCTTTAGACGCAAATAGTTCCCTATCTCCCTGTCATACTTCCAACCAGAGGAAGTAGTTCATGAGACCCATGTCCTTCATTTCAAATTCCCTTGCAAGGTCCTCCTTGCACGATTTGATCAAATTCTCATCACCAATTAAAATCAAATCATTAACATATAAGACAATAATAAGTAATTTACCTTTTACCAATATGTGATAGAGGTTTGCATCCGCTTCACTTTTGGTGAATCCCAAACTAATGAGATAGTTGTCGATCATGGTGTACCAAGCACTGGGTGCCTATTTGAGACTCTACAAGGCTCGCTTGAGTCTACACACATGAGACTCTCGATCAAATGTCTCAAATCCTTCTAGTTTCTCAATGTACACCTCCTCCTCGATAACCCCATTGAGAAATATTTTTCTTACATCCATGTGGTGGATCTTTCACCCCATAAGAATTTCTCTAATGGATGAATACCTTGCTACAGGAGCAAAGGTTTCCTTGTAGTCAATTCCCTCAACTTGAGAGAATCCTTTGGCCATAAATATAGCCTTATACTTTTCTATGCTTTCTTCTATTGCATGCTTAACCTTGAAGATCCATCTTGAACACACAAATGATTTATCTGCTAGCCTTGGGACCACTTGCCAAACATTTTTCTTTACAATGGATTCATATTCTTCCACCATTGCATCAACCCATACATGTTGCTCAACTACTTCCTTGAAAGAGGATGGCTCAGTCTCTACCAGCTCAGTCATTAGAGCGATGTAGCCAATGTACCTATGATGCGAACTCCTTTGCCTTCTCAAATTTGAAGGAGCTCCCACATTCTCCCCCGCATCTTGCACAACTATGTCAGCTTACTTGGTTATTTTTATGCCTTCTTTGAATGGTTCTGCTTGAGTGGATGTCTCCACTCTCTACTCCTCAATTTGTGGATACTCCACAACTTCATGAGGCTCCTCCTTTGGATCTAAAAGTCCCTCTTCGGGTGGGATCTCAAGCTCCCTCTCAAGAGAGCCCTGCATCGCTTTATCCTCATCAAAATTTACATCCCTTCACACAATTTTCATTCTAAGGGAAGGTAAGTACACATGGTAGTTTTGAGGAGTTTCTGTGTAACCCACAAATACCCCCAACTCTATTGTTGGCTCAAGCTTCTTCCTTGATTCTTTGGATACATGGTAGTAAACAGAGTCTCCAAAAATCCTGAAGTGTGACACATCCTACTTTCTCCTAGAGAAGGGATCCTCTGGTCTAAGCATACAAAGAATCCGATGAGGACTCTAGTTTTTCAAATAGGGTATTGTGTTACATGCCTCAGCCCACAAATGAAGAGGTAGGCCTTGGTCATGTAAGATAGCTCTCATTTCTCCCAAAATGCTCTGGTTCTTCCTCTGATCTACCCCAGTGTGTTGTGGGTTGTGGGGTGTTGTCAGATCTCTTTGAATGCCTTCTTTCGCACATAAATTTTTGAATTCATTCGAAACATACTCACCTCCATTATCTCACCTCAGAGCCTTCACCTTCTTGTCGATCTCTTTCTCAAAGAGTGCCTTGAATTATATGAACTTGGAGAATGCCTCATCTTTCTTTAGCATGAAGAAGATCTGGCCCTTCCTTGAGAAGTCATCAATAAAAATGACAAAATATTTATGTCTGGTAGTGGAGGTTATCGAGAAAGGTCCACAAATATCAAAGTGGACTCTTTCCAAGACTACATGTGCTTTTTTGTCTCGGTCATGGAATGTGGATTTTACATACTTCCCCAAGGTACATCCTTTGCATACATCCTACTGCTCAAGTGCTCCTTTAGGGAGGCTAGTGGTTATTTTATGCATAATCTTTAAGGCGCCATGATGCAAATGGACAAGTATTATATGCCAAAATTCACCAACATTGCGGCTCTGCACTTTCTTTGCCTTACTGCTTAATGCAGTGCACCTTCCACATCCAACTTGTACAAGTTCTGCACATGAACCTCGATCTTCTTCACTTGTCCAATGGTTATGTGCCTCAGGAATTATTTCCCTTTGTCAAAGATCACATCATAACCACGATCTTCCAAAAGAGCTACATAAATGAGATTCTTCTTTAGGCCTGGAATAAGCATGACATTTTTGAGGTGAAGAGGGGATCCTGAATCCCTCTAAAAGGTTATTGTACCAATCCCGGTAGCATTGTACTTTCCATCATCCCCCAACTCAATATGCATCTAGATATCTTTCTCCTCTAGGTCACTAAAAAAATCTCTACACCCTCTCATGTGGAACGAGGCACCAGAGTCCAAGTACCACACACTCCCCATCATAGTGCTATCCATGCATGTGATAAGGGTGAAGTCAAGCTCGAACTGTGAAGCCAAATATTCACATGTTTCTCCTCCTGGGTTCTTCTTGCCATACTTTTTGTGTGGACACTTTGTAGCATAGTACTCAAATTCATGGCAATCGAAGCATCTAATTTTGGACAAATATTTCTTCTTGCTCCCTTGGTTGGAGTCTGGTTTGGTTTGAGATTTCTTCCCTTTCTAACCAATGCAAATTTTTCTTCATCCTTACCCTTGGATGAAATCTCGTCTCTGGTATTCTGCCTTATCTCCGCTTGTACCAAATCTAACTGTTATGAAACCAGCTCACAAAAAGATAGAAAGATAGATCAACGACTTAGAATTCAGCCTCTTCGAGGGGGAAACCTCCTTTACATTACACAAATGAACAATTCTTGGATGATATAAATGACAAGACCTCCTTGCTAATATAGGAGTCTAAGGGGTCATAATATAATCGGAGCCGACATAACAATAATAATGTAAGGGCACAATGATAACAATAGTGGGCTTCTATGGGGCACAATAGTAACAATATGGGGACTACATGGGTA
>APFE030173803.1:1106-29495 GCA_000404065.3 Pinus taeda | reverse complement strand
TTTTCTTCTTGATATGTCTTTCTATCTTGAGAGTTTGAGGAGTGGTAATTCTTGCCAATGCTTTACAAGATATGGTCGAATTCATTTCTTCTTTCTCTGGGGTTGGGTCCTGGCGTATATCCTCTTCTTTTGATGTTTCTTGATCATTTTATTCCTCCTCTTCATAGTCTATGTAAAATAATTTCTTCTCAGCACACTTATGACCTTTAGTGCATTTGCTATCACAATTGTAACAAAGCCATTTTTATCTTTTTTCTTCCAATTGTTGTAGTTTAATCCTTGTAGGTTGTGGAAAGCTAGGAGAAGAAACACTTCCATAATTATAGTCGTGAGTGGTGGGATTACTTATTTCCATAATTTCGCTTACAATTTTTCTTTTCCACCTGAATGCCTTCTCCAATGAATCAGGTTCCCAAAGACGAACCTCATGTTGAATGTTATCATTTAAAGTACCTATGAAGACATCAATCCTTTGCTTCTCTGGAATATCATTTACCCTTATATTCAATTCTTGAAAGTCCTCAATGTGCTCTGCCATTGAACACTTTTGTTTGAGATTTATCAATTGTCTAAAGAAGGTGTTTCTCTTTGTATCCTCATAATGTTCTATCATTTCCTCCATGAAAGTTGACCACATAACAAGTGGTTTACGAGAACAAAGCCCTTTATACCATAAAAATTGATTTGGTTCTAAATATGAAGATGTAATATGTACCTTTTGTAATAGTTACACCTCATATAGATCAAAATATTGCTCCATCTGTAATATCCAATTTACTGGATCCTTGCCATCAAACTTCCTCATATCGCCTTTCCTTGATTTTAGGAGCTCGATCTTGAAACAACTATAACTCTGTAATTTTGGCTCTTCCAGTTCTGAAATCGCGACCTGAAGTAGTCCTCTGTGTCCTCTTTCCAATTCCACCAGTCTGATCAAAATTGGATTCTCAAAGAAAGAGTTATGCACAATCTCCCAAGATGACTAGATTATACACCTTTTCAGAATAGCGAACTTGTATGACGTGTCACTGTTTTGACCTTCAGATCTGAAAAATACACAAAAAAACTACAATCTATCTTATTTCTGTAAATTCTTATGAAATTTCAATCTGATGCTCAGAGAGAAAGCTATGACGATTTTCCCAAGGTCACCTGTTTAAGATGTAATTCAGGAGTCTGCAAAAACCCTGACTTCCTTAGATCATATATCTGCAAATATAGCGAGACAAGATCTAAAATTCGGACCCGAGGTTCACACCGATTTCTTCTCAAATGGGTTTTCTTTTTAGCTTCTGAAACATCACAAAAAAAAGGTTATAGCGAAAATTCCATGATGACCTGTTTGGAGCAGCGAAAACCCTAGAATCCAAAGCTCTGATACCAAATGTTATGAAACCAGCTCACAAAAAGATAGAAAAGATAGATCAACGCCTTAGAATTCAACCTCTTCGAGGGGGCAACCTCTTTTACGTTACACAAATGAACAATTTTTGAATGATACAAATGACAAGACCTCCTTTCTATATATAGGAGTCTAAGGGGTCATAATATAATTAGAACCAACATAACAATAATAATGTAAGGGCACAATAATAACAATCGTGAGCTTCTATGGGGCACAATAGTAACAATATGGGGACTACATGGGTATAATAATATAATAAGGGGGTTGTACTAATAATAATAAGGGGTTACACTAGTAGTGTAGGGGCCTAACACTAACCATAAGCATTCCCAATTCAGTAGTTTCTCCCTCCCAATTCACCAAGTCTTAGTAGCTATGCTAGCTTTTGGGAAGGCCTAAGAGAGATAGGCTTACCAAGTCATCTTCTATAACATTAAAACCAACCCCACTAGTTTCATCACTAACGTTTGAAAACCTGCTCAGATACTGGGGGATAGCGTCATTCTTCTGCATCTTGATATTTCGAAGTTTATCCTTGAGCACCAATTTCCTATGATCACTACTATTCTAGAACAATTATGTCAGCGCTTTCCACATTGCAAAAGGGGTTTCTTTCCCATGGATATTTGAGATAATGTGCTCTCACGCTCCCTCCAAGATTATTTTCCTCTCCTTGGCTACATCTTTCTTCCATTGGGCTACGTTCTGTGCATCATATGCCTGTGGTTTTGCAATATTTGTCTTGACATATTCTAACAATACATTATCATCCAATTCCACCTCAATGCAATGAAACTAGAGTTGCCTTCCAACACATACTCTAGTCTCAACCCATTAAAGGTCATCTTCCCAACTATGTAGAGATCTTGTTACTCTAAACTGCAAATTCAATCCCCCTGAGAAACAACTTCGAAATTCATGTTCTAATGTGAATCCTGCTCTGATACCATGTAGAAATTAGGTGTAGAATTAAAACTTCATGATAAATTATAATCTAAATCAAGAGACACAATTCTACTCTATTGTTTTATGGTTATTAATTCACAATTTAGAACAACAATCTCAGACATGCAATAAGAAATAACACACATGCATAGTATTTTTCTAAGGGAAATAAATTGCTAAAAACCCCTTAAGCCTTATTGCATTAAATCAGATGAATAAAGATGTATTACAATTGCTAGCTCAATTTGATCTCAACCTACAAGTGAATAACCTATCTCTTTGCTCAATGAGAAGATCTGACCCATACTTAGTCAATTTTTGCCTCAGCTTGAGCCCCTATTTCCTTGCACAAATCCCTGAGGAAATTAGACCCCTATTATTGTAACACCCTCCTCCCACATTTACCCAAGTTAACCGGTCCAATCAGGGAAACATTTGAAAAGAGGCTACTATGATGTGATTCAACTCCCCATGTATAGTTAAGGAAGTGGAACTGACGAAACAAAACCATTCTAACCTTCCACACATGCTATAGAACCTTCAGGAGCCAACCAACCTCTCCAGATGACCAACCCTTGAGACAACTTGACATTTTACTGATCTGGACCCTCAGTCACTCCCATGACAAGCCATGCATGCAAATAAGGCCTTCCAGTCACTCCCACAATAAGGCATGCCAACGACTATGGACTTTGTCATCTATTCTAAGCCAATGACCCTAGATTTTGTGCCACTTTTTAGGACTAGGACTCAGGCCATTGCCCAGAACTTCATGTAGGTTTCAGAAATGATAAATAACATTGAAAAAAGATTATTATTGCAAACATTTGATCAATGACTTGACTGGACCCCTACTAGCCATAATAAGAATTTCGTCAAACATATCACAAATATTTAATCTACATGTCATAACAACATACATGAGCATAGGAGTCTCATACTTATCTGAGATTCATAAGGAAGCATCGATGCCTTATCACAATAGTTACATTATCATCTATTAGGTCATATATTCATTATTCATTCATTTTCTAATCAAAACATGACGAGAGCCATACATCAATATTGTCATAAAACATCCTCTTAACTAACATATATTCAATAGAAATAACAAAGATATAACAACCATAAATTCCAAATATGAACAAGTATATTTACCCATCAAATACAAGAGGAAAGGAGCTCTTATTAACATGTGAAAAATGCAACCAGGTCTGGTACTTCCACGTACCACCCAACCATAGATTGGTTGAACCAAATCTTTCTTCTAGTCAATCACCCTTGTGCCCTATTCCAAGCATGAATGTGGGATCTCATGGAACAAATCCAACAAAACCAAACTAGGGCTTCTAGAGGAAAAACCACCTCAACCCTCAACAAGTGATTCCAACTCATGGTTGGACATCACTAACCATCACTAGATCAGTCTCTACCCAAGCTGTCCAGGGCTCTAGAGGGTTTGTTCCAACCAGGGCTTCCAGGACTAGTAACTCAACCCACAGCTGTTGTTGGGCTTCTAGAGTGTCTGTCCCACTAGGACTTCTAGGGCTACTATAATTCAACCCACCAAGGGCTTCTAGAGAAGTTTTCCAACAAAGGCTTCCAGGACTAGTAACTCAACCCAAGTTGTTACAGGGCTTCCAGAGGGTTTGTCCAACCAAGGCTTCTAGGAACTATTAACTCAACCCACAGCCATAAGGAACATGAGAATCAAACAGAAAACAAAAGGAAATACACCCACAACACCATGGCTATCCAGAAAATGGAAAGGCTAGGTAAATCCACCATCAATCTAGGCAATCCTCCATGCCAATGACAAATCATAACCAATAAACCACATGCCTGCCAAAACTAGCAAGGAAATCATACATGCAACTTTGTACCTGCAAGAAAAACCCGTTGTAGCTACTGATCCTAATGTCCTCTTGTGTTTTCCTTCTCTTCATTTCCCTTCTTGCTCCAAATCCCAAGTATGCCACACTCCTCCAAGAGTGGTCGAAGAAAAGTCTAAGTGTCCAAGAGTATGAGAGAGAGAGTAAAAAATGAGAGCTCCAAAACTGAACTGACAAAAAACTAACACTGATAAAAAGCCATGAACTAATCCTCATAAGGCCATTTTATCATTGAGACCTCTAATTTCTTCAGCTTCCATTATTTTTCCTTCATTTTCCTCATCACATGCAACCTTTCACCTTTCATCTTCCTTTTCTCCTAATTTCCATTATTTTCATAAATAAATGCTAAATAATGCCTCTTGCCTTTCCAAAGCCTTTGCTATTGCCTTTGCCAATTTTCCATTAGCCATAATAAGCCAAATTAACACTGAATAGGATTTTTTTCCCACCATTCAACTTGGAATGTGTGTCCCATGACCTTGGTCTTACATTTCTTTTATATGGAAATTCAACCAGGAGTTGTTACTATTATTTAAGAATTTCCTCCAAAATGATTGTGCAATTCCCTAGGTTGATCATCTGACTGCATGCAACACCTGTACACTCAAGACTAGTCTACAATTGATGTTACACTGCCTTAGAATCTCCACCACACCTAGGAAACTCGAATTATCTGCATGCAATAGCTATTTTTCACTGATTGATCACTGAGTTAGACTATTGTCCCACTGCACAACTGACCCTCCACTAGTTCCTCCAACAATTAGAACTAGTTTAATTGAAAATAACTTGAAATAACTGACCTTGATTTCTACAAATTAGCATTCACACATGCTTAACTGAACTCCAACTCCTCTAACTTGAATTGACTGAGCTCACTGAATGACAAGAGCCATGTCACAAAAGTTAACTGCGTTTAGGTTTTCTGCCAATGTAGAAATTCAATTTTTCTCAATTTGACCAAGGAAAAATCAAATTGAGACTTTCTTGTTGCATTTTTCAACAAAACCATCCTAGATTCATCTTAGAACCATAATCTATCAAACATAGAGAGATCATAATTCTTAACGTGTAAATTTATTTATCCTCTAATTTCATGTCATGAATTAATTCTTTCATATAAATGTTAAAAAAAATACATTTAAAGAAATTTGGTTCCACTCGGTGCTTGATCAATCTAAGTTTAGGATGGATCTACGTTGGTTTTTTTAAGATGTTGTCATCTACAGATGTACATATGCAAAAAAAATTGTCGTATGGACATATGTACACATGTGGTTATTTATTTTTTCATTGTCATGTAATATTACATAACATTTGTCCTATACTAGCCTATAGAGCACCTTCCAACTCTCAATACAATTAACTAAGAATAGAGACCAATCTTTTTTGTCCGTTGTCAACAAATTAGAAAATAAATAAATTCTTTTTTATTAGTAACTTATGAGCATAAACAAGTCTTCATTTCTTCTCTTCTTACAAACTAATTAAGAAGACATGTTTTTCGCTATTTCCAACTCATAACCAAAAGTAAATCTTTGTTATTATTATTATTGTCATGTAGTAAAATGAACAATGCCGCTTCATAACTTACCAATGTCCATAAAATGTTGGAAAATACATTCTTCCCATGTAAAGCTTAAATTAATGATATTTAACATCTCCTTTCAACAATAAAAATTAACATACATAACTTTTAAAGCCAATTCTTAAAAACTTGACTCTTGAGATAATGGAAATTGTATTGATCATACACAAATTGAATAGTACTTGATCCTTATTTTAATTTTGAGGAAACTCACGCTATAGACATTACCAAGATATAACTTTCAAACACAAAAAATGATCATATTAGCATCAAAAGTTGAATGCATTTAGATAAATCATGGTTTTGGATATCCAAATATATTTACAACCACTAGCTATCAAATAGTATATTGTTACTTATTTTATTTTGGAAAACATTATTCATATTAATAAGAAAAAATATTCATCAACTATAGAAATGGGCACAACAACCTAAGTGCCAAAGGAAAGGCCTTTACATTAAATTGTGTCTTAACGGAATAATGAAGAACATATCGTAGAATGATAATATGTTTAACTCTGATATGTTTAAGTCAAACCTTAAGCAAATACTCTTTATAAGAAACTAGATGATACACTAAAATTAAATGTGAGTTCACATTACATTTTTCGTACAAAATATAAAATAGCAACTTACTAATAGTAAACCCCTTAATAGTGGAAATGAAAAATGGGATCGACATCACCAACATTTAAATTGATCTCATTGAAGTAAATGTGTACCAAATGAAGTCCAACACCCATGAGAAAAAACACTTTTTGAAATTAAATAGTGACAAATGAAGTCCAACACCCATGAGCAAAATCACATTTCGAAACTAAATAGTGTAGTATTTCACATTAGCTATAATTTGAACATGCATCAATTGTGAATATCAATATAAAAAAAGCATCCCTTGAAGGGAAATCCTTAAAATACTAGCAACCATGCAAAAACCACACCTTAACTTGTAGGAGATTCAAAAGTACCACACTATACATATACAATTCATCCTTTTTGCTTCCACATATGAGAGACTTTAGTGTATATTCAACTTTTCTTGAAGAGATGTGATTAGTGAGGTATTGGCATATCCATATAGCTTTGCCATTCTATTTGGGTTTATCCTACTTCCACACATAATCCCTCTAAATAAAACACAAAGCCCACATATTGAATTTTTATACTTCATTTACAGAAATCCATTAATGTTTCAAATAGCATGATGGTCTCATCCAATTATTTTAAATTACTGCAAGAGATTATGCCTAAGTCCTCCATAATCTAGTTCTCTTTGCCCTTTTCCGGATGCTTTCTTAATAGAGAAGTTTGTGCACATAAATAAGATCTGATTATTGTTCTTCTCAAATCCAAATCAATGTTAAGCAAGATTCATGAGACGAATAAAATATAAAGATGAATTTCATTCACACTTTCTAAAAAATTTGTAGCACATAAATAAAACAACATCAATAAATAAAACTAAACCCTTGTTTCTATAGTATTTTCCAAAATTTATCAAAAAAAACATATTTATAATTGAAACATTTGCTATTATTTATTTATCTATTATATATTTCGTTAGTTTCCAAATATAAATATTTGGTTTTATAAAATATTCATTTTAATTTTCTAAAAAAAATTAAAAATTCCTCATAATCCAACTTTATATTATTACTTTCTTTAATGTTGTGAAAAATTTATACTTATTAAATAAAATGTTCTTATACCACAATAATAATATCATTACATAAAACATTCACAAAAATCTTTGTGAATGTGATATATTCGATTAAATTTCATATATTTAATTCTCACTGATTGATTTTCTTCTGAGACTCGTTTGATCCTATGAAAATATACTTTCCCTACTACCCAAGTTTCCACTGATTGCTCACCTTTCGTTACTGTCATGAGAATTTATACTTCTTGTAACTCTTACAGTCCTTATCGATATTGACAGCATACTTGCTAGGGCTATTTTTCCACGTAAATGACAATAATTCAAGAGCTACTCGAAGAAGAATCTAATGGGAGTAGCTGAACTGTTTTACACGTGATTAAGATAAATGAAATTATGGGAAAAAAACAGTGAAGGTACGACCTACGACCAAAAATAGCATTTAAAAGGAAAAACAGTTAAACAATTCCCTATCAAGGCTGATGAGAAGGTTCAACTCGTCATGAAAGTCACTTTAAAACCTCCTCTCTGTTATTAATATTAGAGCCTGATCTATACTAATTTTAATAGAATTTTTCTGATTAATCACATTTGATGTTGTTGGTCAAAATTTAGAACTAACTAATGTAATTCATCTTCCCTATTGTTGATATAGTTCATCCTCTCTGTTGTTGTTATCATTATTAGAAGATATAGTTCATCCTCTCTGTTGTTGTTATCTTTATCAGAGGAAATCAACGAAAACTATTTAAGCACACGGTAATGGAAGAGGATTATTCTTCCTCGTCTAGTGGCTTTGTTGGAGATGGATCAGTTGATTTCCATGGACACTCTGTTAGGAGAGCTCATACTGGACGATGGAAAGCATCACTCTTCATAATTGGTATGAATTCATTTGATATATATTCTCTGATACATTCAATTGTATTGTAGTAGCTGGTATGTTTGTTCCGAATGTTTTATCATCAACATTACAATTATATTCTCTTACAAAGTCCATTATATTCTATTCTAGTAGCTGTTGTCTGGTCCATATGTTTTACCATCATCTTCTTCCAGGAGTGGAGATAGCAGAAAGGTTAGCCTATGCAGGCATTCTTTCAAATTTGGTGACTTACCTCACAGATGTTAGGCATGAGAGCACCACTACTGCTGCAAAGAATGTGAATGTCTGGTCTGGTGCGGTCGCAATGCTTCCTTTCCTTGGCGCTTTTGTTGCAGATTCATATTTGGGTCGATATTGGACCATTGCCCTGTCTTCTGTCATCTATTTGATGGTTAGTATTTTATTTTCATTTTCAAAGTGTTTCTATGAACATATCCCGAGAGGTAACTAGTTGGCCATAACAATCTAGGATTTGCACCCAATCTCATTTCTTTGATACCCATGTTAAACAGCTAAGGTAGACTGCAGCTAAAGTTTGGTTAGTATTTTTTGCTTCCTCTTACGTTTTTCTGAAGTGCTTCAAGAAACATACACTGAGGGGTTTCAGTGGACTTCCTTCTGCCTAGGTGCTAGGTTTGAGAGGTAATGGTTTATCTTAAACGATCTAGATTTCCACCGAATCTCATTCCTTTGAAACTCAGACTAGACAGCTAGGCATACAGCAGCTAGACGCTGGTAAGTAATTTCTTTTTCACTTTTTCCTTTCCAAAAATGTTTAAAGAAATGAGGAGTTTGAATGGGCTTCCTTCTATTCAGATGCTAGGTCTGAGAGAGGAGCTCGAAACAACCCAGAATTTGTATTCAGTCTCAATGTCCCATCCTTCTAAATTCATGCTATACAGCCAGGGCAGAGGGCAGTTAAATGGAACTGATGGACAGCTTAACAGTTAGTGAACCACACCCATTAGGTGTAAAATAGATGATGATAGAGTGTATGTTAAGGCACTTCCTGTGTATTGCACTGGTTCGAATCAGTCTCATGGATGAGCAGGACTCCCAAACTATCGAACCTACCATCCAAGAAAAACAGTTAGTAACCCTCATATTGTCAGCATGGAACCTATGTGATTGCCCCGGCCCCCAGGATTAAGTCAATCAGGACCATCTCACTAAAGCCAACATGGACGTTCCTTCCATGAATAGATCTTGAAGGACAAATCCTTTGTTAGCGCCAAAGTTGATCACTGCCTTATTGGGTTGACCTTCCAGTATCTGGCACCCCACTGGCATTTTTTCTAATGTTGTAATATTATGAAATTGATAATTCTGTATCTGTACAATTGCTTATCAACGAATTCGTGCAAAATTTGACGGATGCAAGAAGGTTTTGCTGTATATTTTGGGCGAATTAAACCCCTATTTAAAAGTACAACAGGATTTGAAAATAGTTGTTTAATTCTGCTTTAACCTCGTGAATGGAGACTGAGTAACAAACACTGCATGAAATGGATTGTTACAGGGATTGATTTTGGTCACTTTATCGGCCTCTTTGAGAAGTTTGAATGAGATTGGGGTTTTCTTCTTCTCAATCTACCTGGTTGCTCTGGGGCAAGGAGGCCACAAGCCCTCTTTAGAAGCATTTGGTGCAGATCAGTTTGAAGAGGACTACCCGGTAGAGAAGAAGCATAAGAGTTCATTCTTCAACTATTGGAATTGTGGTATATGCATTGGTAGTTTTATAGGAGTCACTGTACTCGTGTATATTCAGGACAATGTTGGATGGGGTTTGGGATTTGGCATTCCCGCCGTGATCATGGCAATAGCTCTGTTTATCTTCTTGTGTGGGACGAGATTTTACCGGCATAAACTGCCTGGTGGTAGTCCTCTCACTCGAATTATCCATGTCTTTGTTGCAACGTTTCACAAGTGGAATGTTTCTACTTCTCATCTAGAAAACACTAAAGTGGCTGCCGCTGCAGAAAGGGAAGTTTTGAAGCTTGGGTCAAGAAGACAGTATTTGCCTACTGATCAGTTTAGGTAAGCAATCACAGGTCACAGTTGCTTTGCAAATTGAAATTATTGGAGTCACACTTGCTTTGCCATGTGACATGGGAATTTCTGAAGCTTTTGGTAGTTGAAATAATCATACTGTGGGAAGCAGGGTGGGGTGTACTGACAATTTAGATTTTAGCGATATAGCACAGAATCTCTACTTCCTGACCACAACTAAGGTGCAATGAGTCCCTAAGTCCTATTTTTGTTTCATTTCAGTCTTGTTATTCTTGCTTCTTGTTGGGTGTACTCAGTTCTTTTCAGTTTTAAATGAACCAAGAGATTTGTGATGGATATCCTCATTCTTGAGTTTCAGGTTTCTTGACAAAGCCACAGTTGAAGATGAATTAGACTATGAGTGCAAAACAACCCGTAATTGGCGACTATGCACAGTCCAAGACGTTGAAGAGGTGAAAGTTGTTCTTGGGCTGTCACCAATTTGGATGTCATGTTTGATATTTGGGGTTGTGTTTGCACAATCTTCAACATTTTTCACAAAGCAAGGTGCCACAATGGATAGAAAGATTGGAAAACACTTTGAGATTCCTGCTGCAAGCTTACAATGTTTTATTAGCCTATCTATTATTGTACTTTTGCCTATCTATGATCGGATCTTTGTTCCGATTGCAAGAAACTTGACAGGGAATGAACGGGGCATAACTTTACTTCAGAGGATAGGCACTGGCATGTTCATCTCCACTCTGTCAATGATTGTTGCTGCGTTAACAGAGACAAGAAGAATCAAGGCAGCAAAGGATAATGGACTCGTAGATTTTCCCAACGCAACAATTCCATTGAGCATTTTTTTGCTCCTTCCACAATATGTGTTGTTTGGCATAGCTGATGTATTTACAATAGTAGGATTGCAAGAGTACTTTTATGATCAGATGCCAGACACTATGAAATCCCTGGGTATAGCTGTGTATTTGAGTGTTTTAGGAGTTGGTAGTTTTCTGAGCAGCATACTTATTTCAGTTATTGATAAGGTTAGTTGCAGATGCAAGGGGAGTTGCTGGTTTGCAGACAACCTGAACAAAGCTCATTTAGACTACTTTTATTGGCTTCTAGCCTCTCTGAGTGCAGTCAACCTTTGCATTTACATGTTCTTAGCCAGCTGCTATAAGTATAGAAATGCCAAAAATAATATTTCCTGTTGGGAGGAATCGTGCGGGGAAAGAGCACTTCTCTCTTCATGAGCATATGTCGAGATACTGGAGGAGAACGGTTTAAGGCTTTTAAGTTGTATGCGTTAAAATAGCACCTAAAGGTCTTAAATCAGTTTTTCTCAGGCACTTGAGAGATCAAGGCAACCTTTGATCAAACTTCTTGAGTTGATTCGGCTATAAAAGTGAAGAGAGTTCACACTGCAAAATATCTATTTGTTGATTTGAAATAATTATCAGTGTCTTTGGTAATATTGTAAATGTCAGAAGGCATTTTGTTACATGAAACATTGTTAAAAGTATAGTAGCAAATGTTCTTAGAATGTTGTAAAAATAAGGAACCTTTTAATAAAACTGCTGGAATTAATATCTAATTGTCGATTGGAAACCATTATCAGTGTACCTGGGAATATTTGAATATTTGAAATCCCAGGTATATGCCCTAAGGAATCTGCTCATTTTAAGTTTAGTATTGTGCTGTCTTGTTTGTAATTTTGAGGGTTGTGTGTACACCTGGTTGAGGCATTGGCCTCTTGGGTGAGTGTTGAGTTCACGTGATTACTTTTTCTTATTAATAGAAATCACTTGCAAGAGCTTACTCTTTTTGCTTCTCATTTATTGAGTTTTTTTAAATGTCGTATGTATCACAAAATACATATTTCAACAAAATTGTAATTACAATTTAACAAGTATGATAAAGAGGTATTGGTGGTTATTTAATGTTACTTTAGGTGAAATCTTGATTTTTGTTATTTAAACGGGTTTTTTGACTGCATATATGGATTCAGCACACTGAAAAACCCCAGGCCACTTAGATTATGCAGATTTTACCCATCAAGCTTGTAATTTCAATGAATTCCTACTGGATTTTAAACAAATTAAATGGGAAAAATAAATCGGAAAAGTAGCATCTAATGCTAGATGCTACAATTAGTTAAAGTCATATTTTGAGTAGTTAATGAAAGCTTCAATTAAGGGAAAAAATGTGAGATTATATTAAAAAGGTGCTGTTGATGTGCACATTATCATCCATGTCAAGTCCATCATATTAGGGTTGTTTGTTGAAGGTGCTCCGAGATCTAAATTATCACTATATATGACAAGCCCCTTTTATTTTCCTTCAAATTTGTCTTTCCTAAATTGTGAATAGGATATTGCAAAGTAATAGTGAAAAGAGTTTAATCAAAATCAAATGGATACTAACTTAACATTTTTTGTAGTTATTTTTGGTGGGTTTGGCATCTACATCAACATTCTACATCTCATATATAATCTTGAACAATATTTGAGATCAGATTGTACTTGTACCCATTCAAAGTTATGCTAAGAATATTTTAAAACTTTATGGTATTTCTCATAAAATTGTTGATTTTTTTCTTTAGAAAATAATTAAATATAGTTTTTCATTTGCATATTCATTTTCATTGTTTGAGACATTAGTTATCATGTCCACTGAGAATGTGAAAGACCCTACCTGGAACAAATGTGAAAAGACTAATGGGAAAAAATATTGCAAATATTATAAAAAGTAAATGGTGGTGGGGTGGGGTGAAAGGAAAAGGGATGAGGGTGGTCAGATTCATAGAGAAAGAGCATTTAGCTAGCTTGTGAAGGAAAGTCACACCATGCCTTCATGTTGACCCAGATATTAGATAGGAAATACTAGCCTCTATTGAAGAATATCTAGTAGAAATGACCAAGAAAGAAGAGATTGAAGCTAAGTAGGGAGAAGCAGAGAGATTGCACCCATATGTTACATTAGTTGTGAAGGCTCCTCCACTCTTTTGGCAGGGTTCCCTTTAGATATATTTCTCCAATTCACAATATCCCTACACCAAAGATGAAGAAGATTAATGGTTTTTTTTGCACTTGTCACCATCCCTACCTCTAGCAAGTTGTCCACAATCAATAGCCAACGGAAGAAGCAAAACAAAGAATAAACAATTGAATGTGTGGCTAGATGGTGATATGACTCACATATCCTTTTCAATTTTCTAGACACCTTCAAATATGGTATGGGGTTTGAAGGCCTGAGTTTTAATGAATAAAGGGGATACTTTTATAGAATGTGTTGGATCCATAAATGAAAACTTGAAGAGTTATAAAACACCATGGACTATAACAAGATGCACCATCATGTGGGATAGATGGGATGATGGAAGGTCTCATGCCATACTTGTTTTTAGCTCACAAGGCACCATGTTTCTAAAATTAGTTAATGTATTTAATTTGTAAAGGATACACAATTTTATTTCAGATTAGGATAAGGTGGTTGTGAATGTTGTGGTGGAGAATCTTGCATATATCATCAATGATATTGTTTCTAACTATGTCCCTACTAGTAAGTTGTTGAAACAAAAGCATCCAACCACATTATGGACCTCATGTGCTACACAGTGCCTAGACCTCATCTAGGAGGATATAAGCAAACTATTTTGGGTGGAGAATATTATATATCATACGGAGTCCATCACCAAATACATCTACAACCACATGCAAGTATTGAACCTTATGAGGGAAAACAAGGGCTTTGAGAGCTTGTTAGTTCTATCATCACCATATTTGTAACAAAATTCCTCACGTTGTGATATCCCGTTTCCTATACAAATGCCTTGAGGAATATGTTTTCTCCTAATGAGTGGACTAAATCTCAATGGAGTAGTGAGGTTAATAGGGAAGACATGTAGGAAATTTTCTAAAACTAATTTTTGGTCTAGAGAATCAAAGATTGTAAAATTCATTAATCCCCTTATTTAGGTGTTGTGGATGGTGGGTGGGGATTAAATGACTATTTGTTATATTAAAGGGGCATGGATCAAACCAGAGAGTAAGGGCATCATAGAAATATAAAATGCAAAATATATACCTACTTGGAAGAACATTGATAACAAATGGAAAAAACAATTACATTGTCTCATACAAGCATTTGGGTATATCTTGAACCCATGTACTATTGCAAAACCAACTTTTGGAAAATATGAACTTAGAGTGTATGGATTGCACACTTGATTCGAGTATATGGTCCTTGACCAAAAGTTACAATATAAAATACAAAGGCATGTAAGAGTGTTCAATAAAATCACATTTATCTTTAGAACAAAACAAGTGTTCTTACAAGAGATGATGACCAACTAGGTAAGGAATTCTGAAGTTTTTAAGTTCAAGTCTTCATTGTTCTCAAAATTGAGAGTTTCTAGCCAAAGATACAAATTATATTATTGATTTTTTCTAGCTTTACTTTTGACTCTCTTGATTTATTGCAATAAATTTCTGGGAATTGTTTGGCAATGAATGCCCCCAACTGCAAAACTTTACAATCTGGATCTTGAGCCAAACTAACCTTTTTAGGTGTGAGCACAATTAGGTTGTCTTTGAAGGCATACACATGAATAAAATAAATTGATTGGAACAACAATAGTTATTTGTGTAGTTATTTGTTGTAGAATATTGTTAGTTGGAACCTAAGGTTATGTTGGTTCATCACATCTCTAGAGTTTTGTTGACGGTGCTGTACCCGCCAACATTTAGGGGATCACCCTGGTATGAAGTCCCAACTAGACCTCACACCATTTGGTGTGGGAATCCCATCCGGCATGATGGCTCGGTTGCCATTGTCTTAAGGATTTGTCTCAACTCTTGCTTGTCAGCGCAGGAGAGTGGTCTGGTTTGTCTTCGAGAAGTGATGTTTGTGTGCCTGGTGATTGCTAGTGTTACTTGTCTCAATGGTTCTTCCACTGTAAAGGGAGAGGGTGAGAGTGAGTCCCAAGTCGGTTAGGAGGAAGCTCCAACTCTGTTAGGAACACACAACACGACAGGAATGCATAGCTTCAAGAGGAGCAATCCACACGGATGAGGAAGTCACAACACACAAGGGAAGATAACATGTACAACACTTATCAGATGAGTCCGCACGAGTGCAACAGTTGATACAACAAGTTTTATGTGAAAGGTTTGTTTGATGTCTGGGAGGTATCCACCACAGGCAAGACAATGTTAACAGCATATACAACACATTTTCATTAACAGATTATATATTACAACAAGTGAAATAAGTTCAAGTGTTCAACACAAGTTAAAGAAACATGCATTACAAGTGTTCAAGATTAATCTTACAACAATTACAATACATATGTGAAAGCGTGCTAGCCTGTTAGCAGGGTTTTGAATTAAGTGAAAGTTCCAAGACAAACTGGGGATCAAATTTCATTCATATGGATCGATTGTCGAACCCTGTAATTTCATTGAATGGAATGATTTCGATTTGTGGCAAGTGAATTTCTTAAAAATAAAATTGTTGGTATCTGCTTTGCCTACTTAATCACAGAATTAAAAATAATTATCTTTTCAGAGGAATTTTAGAAGAGTTTATTTGAAATTTCTCCTTTTAAAGGTCTACGCACGTGTCGTTTTTTTTGACACTTACGAGAGCAGGATAATGAAACAGGGTCGGCATATTATTAAAATTTAGCATACAGTTTAAAGCACAAATCAGCGTCGTAGTTTCTTCGTGTGATTGCTGAGAATCCACAGGACTGAAATTTGATCCCCACTTTGGCAAAGATGAAATTTAGAACTAACTAATGTAATTCATCTTCTCTATTGTTGATATAGTTCATCCTCTCTTCTCTATTGTTGATATATTTCATCCTCTCTGTTGTTGTTATCATTATTAGAAGATACAGTTCATCCTCTCTGTTGTTGTTATCTTTATCAGAGGAAATCCATGAAAACTATTTAAGCACACGGTAATGAAAGAGGATTACTCTTCCTCGTCTAGTGGCTTTGTTGGAGATGGATCAGTTGATTTCCATGGACACTCTGTTAGGAGAGCTCATACTGGACGATGGAAAGCATCACTCTTCATAATTGGTATGAATTCATTTGATATCTATTCTCTGATACATTCAATTGTATTGTAGTAGCTGGTATGTTTGTTCCGAATGTTTTATCATCAACATTACAATTATATTCTCTTACACAGTCCATTATATTCTATTCTAGTAGCTGTTGTCTGGTCCATATGTTTTACCATCATCTTCTTCACAGGAGTGGAGATAGCAGAAAGGTTAGCCTATGCAGGCATTCTTTCAAATTTGGTGACTTACCTCACAGATGTTAGGCATGAGAGCACCACTACTGCTGCAAAGAATGTGAATGTCTGGTCTGGTGCGGTCGCCATGCTTCCTTTCCTTGGCGCTTTTGTTGCAGATTCATATTTGGGTCGATATTGGACCATTGCCCTGTCTTCTGTCATCTATTTGATGGTTAGTATTTTATTTTCATTTTCAAAGTGTTTCTATGAACATATCCCGAGAGGTAACTAGTTGGCCATAACAATCTAGGATTTGCACGCAATCTCATTTCTTTGATACCCATGTTAAACAGCTAAGGTAGACTGCAGCTAAAGTTTGGTTAGTATTTTTTGCTTCCTCTTACGTTTTTCTGAAGTGCTTCAAGAAACATACACTGAGGGGTTTCAGTGGACTTCCTTCTGCCTAGGTGCTAGGTTTGAGAGGTAATGGTTTATCTTAAACGATCTAGATTTCCACCGAATCTCAGTCCTTTGAAACTCAGACTAGACAGCTAGGCATACAGCAGCTAGACGCTGGTAAGTAATTTCTTTTTCACTTTTTCCTTTCCAAAAATGTTTAAAGAAATGAGGAGTTTGAATGGGCTTCCTTCTATTCAGATGCTAGGTCTGAGAGAGGAGCTCGAAACAACCCAGAATTTGTATTCAGTCTCAATGTCCCATCCTTCTAAATTCATGCTATACAGCCAGGGCAGAGGGCAGTTAAATGGAACTGATGGACAGCTTAACAGTTAGTGAACCACACCCATTAGGTGTAAAATAGATGATGATAGAGTGTATGTTAAGGCACTTCCTGTGTATTGCACTGGTTCGAAATCAATCTCATGGATGAGCAGGACTCCCAAACTATCGAACCTACCATCCAAGAAAAACAGTTAGTAACCCTCATATTGTCAGCATGGAACCTATGTGATTGCCCCGGCCCCCAGGATTAAGTCAATCAGGACCATCTCACTAAAGCCAACATGGACGTTCCTTCCATGAATAGATATTGAAGGACAAATCCTTTGTTAGCGCCAAAGTTGATCACTGCCTTATTGGGTTGACCTTCCAGTATCTGGCACCCCACTGGCATTTTTTCTAATGTTGTAATATTATGAAATTGATAATTCTGTATCTGTACAATTGCTTATCAACGAATTCGTGCAAAATTTGACGGATGCAAGAAGGTTTTGCTGTATATTTTGGGCGAATTAAACCCGTATTTAAAAGGACAACAAGATTTGAAAATAGTTGTTTAATTCTGCTTTAACCTCGTGAATGGAGACTGAGTAACAAACACTGCATGAAATGGATTGTTACAGGGATTGATTTTGGTCACTTTATCGGCCTCTTTGAGAAGTTTGAATGGGATTGGGATTTTCTTCTTCTCAATCTACCTGGTTGCTCTGGGGCAAGGAGGCCACAAGCCCTCTTTAGAAGCATTTGGTGCAGATCAGTTTGAAGAGGACTACCCGGTAGAGAAGAAGCATAAGAGTTCATTCTTCAACTATTGGAATTGTGGTATATGCATTGGTAGTTTTATAGGAGTCACTGTACTCGTGTATATTCAGGACAATGTTGGATGGAATTTGGGATTTGGCATTCCCGCCGTGACCATGGCAATAGCTCTGTTTATCTTCTTGTGTGGGACGAGATTTTACCGGCATAAACTGCCTGGTGGTAGTCCTCTCACTCGAATTATCCATGTCTTTGTTGCAACGTTTCACAAGTGGAATGTTTCTACTTCTCATCTAGAAAACACTAAAGTGGCTGCCGCTGCAGAAAGGGAAGTTTTGAAGCTTGGGTCAAGAAGACAGTATTTGCCTACTGATCTGTTTAGGTAAGCAATCACTGGTCACAGTTGCTTTGCAAATTGAAATTATTGGAGTCACACTTGCTTTGCCATGTGACATGGGAATTTCTGAAGCTTTTGGTAGTTGAAATAATCATACTGTGGGAAGCAGGGTGGGGTGTACTGACAATTTAGATTTTAGCGATATAGCACAGGATCTCTACTTCCTGACCACAACTAAGGTGCAATGAGTCCCTAAGTCCTATTTTTGTTTCATTTCAGTCTTGTTATTCTTGCTTCTTGTTGGGTGTACTCAGTTCTTTTCAGTTTTAAATGAAACTAGAGATTTGTGATGGATATCCTCATTCTTGAGTTTCAGGTTTCTTGACAAAGCCACAGTTGAAGATGAATTAGACTATGAGTGCAAAACAACCCGTAATTGGCGACTATGCACAGTCCAAGACGTTGAAGAGGTGAAAGTTGTTCTTGGGCTGTCACCAATTTGGATGTCATGTTTGATATTTGGGGTTGTGTTTGCACAATCTTCAACATTTTTCACAAAACAAGGTGCCACAATGGATAGAAAGATTGGAAAACATTTTGAGATTCCTGCTGCAAGCTTACAATGTTTTATTAGCCTATCTATGATTGTACTGTTGCCTATCTATGATCGGATCTTTTTTCCGATTGCAAGAAACTTGACAGGGAATGAACGGGGCATAACTTTACTTCAGAGGATAGGCACTGGCATGTTCATCTCCACTCTGTCAATGATTGTTGCTGCGTTAACAGAGACAAGAAGAATCAAGGCAGCAAAGGATAATGGACTCGTAGATTTTCCCAACGCAACAATTCCATTGAGCATTTTTTTGCTGCTTCCACAATATGTGTTGTTTGGCATAGCTGATGTATTTACAATAGTAGGATTGCAAGAGTACTTTTATGATCAGATGCCAGACACTATGAAATCCCTGAGTATAGCTGTGTATTTGAGTGTTATAGGAGTTGGTAGTTTTCTGAGCAGCATACTTATTTCAGTTATTGATAAGGTTAGTTGCAGATGCAAGGGGAGTTGCTGGTTTGCAGACAACCTGAACAAAGCTCATTTAGACTACTTTTATTGGCTTCTAGCCTCTCTGAGTGCAGTCAACCTTTGCATTTACATGTTCTTAGCCAGCTGCTATAAGTATAGAAATGCCAAAAATAATATTTCCTGTTGGGAGGAATCGTGCGGGGAAAGAGCACTTCTCTCTTCATGAGCATATGTCGAGATACTGGAGGAGAACGGTGTAAGGCTTTTCAGTTGTATGCGTTAAAATAGCACCAAAGGTCTTAAATTAGTTTTTCTCAGGCACTTGAGAGATCAAGGCAACCTTTGATCAAACTTCTTGAGTTGATTCGGCTATAAAAGTGAAGAGAGTTCACACTGCAAAATATCTATTTGTTGATTGAAATAATTATCAGTGTCTTTGGTAATATTGTAAATGTCACAAGGCATTTTGTTACATGAAACATTGTTAAAAGTATAGTAGCAAATGTTCTTAGTAAAACTGCTGGAATTAATATCTAATTGTCGTTTGGAAACCGTTATTAGTGTACCTGGGAATATTTGAAATCCCAGGTATATGCCCTAAGGAATCTGCTCATTTTAAGTTTAGTATTGTGCTGTCTTGTTTGTAATTTTGAGGGTTGTGTGTACACCTGGTTGAAGCATTGGCCTCTTGGGTAAGTGTTGAGGTCACGTAAATACTTTTTCTTATTAATAGAAATCACTTGCAAGAGCTTACTCTTGTTGTTTCTCATTTATTGAGTTTTTTAAAATGTCGTATGTACCACAAAATACATATTCCAACAAAATTGTAATTACAATTTAACAAGTATGATAAAGAGGTATTGGTGGTTATTTAATGTTACTTTAGGTGAAATTTTGATTTTTGTTATTTAAACGGGTTTTTTGATTGCATATATGGAGTCAGCACACTGAAAACCCCAGGCCACTTAGATTATGCAGATTTTACCCATCAAGCTTGTAATTTCAATGAATTCCTACTGAATTTTAAACAAATTATATGGGAAAAATAAATCAGAAAAGTAGCATCTAATGCTAGATGCTACAATTAGTTAAAGTCATATTTTGAGTAGTTAATGGAAGCTTCAATGAAGGGAAAAAATGTGAGATTATATTAAAAAGGTGTTGTTGATGTGCACATTAACATCCATGTCAAGTCCATCATATTAGGGTTGTTTGTTGAAGGTGCTTCGAGATCTAAATTATCATTATATATGACAAGCCCCTTTTATTTTCCTTCAAATTTGTCTTTTATAAATTGTGAATAGGATATTGCAAAGTAATAGTGAAAAGAGTTTAATCAAAATCAAATGGATACTAACTTAACATTTTTTGTAGTTATTTTTTGTGGATTTGGCATCTACATCAACATTCTACATGTCATATATAATCTTGAACAATATTTGAGATCAGATTGTACTTGTACCAATTCAAAGTTATGCTAAGAATATTTTAAAACTTTATGGTATTTCTCAAAAAATTGTTGATTTTTTTCTTTAGAAAATAATTAAATATAGTTTTTCATTTGCATATTCATTTTCATTGTTTGAGACATTAGTTATCATGTCCCTTGAGAATGTGAAAGACCCTACCTGGAACAAATGGGAAAAGACTAATGGGAAAAAATATTGCAAATATTATAAAAAGTAAATGGTGGTGGGGTGGGGTGAAAGGGAAAGGGATGAGGGTGGTCAGATTCATAGAGAAAGAGCATTTAGCTAGCATGTGAAGGAAAGTCACACCATGCCTTCATGTTGACCCAGATATTAGATAGGAAATACTAGCCTCTATTGAAGAATATCTAGTAGAAATGACCAAGAAAGAAGAGATTGAAGCTAAGTAGGGAGAAGCAGAGAGATTGCACCCATAAGTTACATTAGTTGTGAAGGCTCCTCCACTCTTTTGGCAGGGTTCCCTTTAGATATATTTCTCCAATTCACAATATCCCTACATCAAAGATGAAGAAGATTAATGGTTTTTTTTTGCACTTGTCATCATCCCTACCTCTAGCAAGTTGTCCAATATCAATAGCCAACGGAAGAAGCAAAACGAAGATAAACAATTGAATGTGTGGCTAGATGGTGATATGACTCACATATCCTTTTAAATTTTCTAAACACCTTCAAATATGGTATGGGGTTTGAAGGCTTGAGTTTTAATGAAGAAAGTGGATACTTTTATAGAATGTGTTGGATCCATAAATGAAAACTTGAAGAGTTATAAAACACGATGGACTATAACAAGATGCACCATCATGTGGGATAGATGGGATGATGGAAGGTCTCATGCCATACTTGTTTTTAGCTCACAAGGCACCGTGTTTCTAAAATTAGTTAATGTATTTAATTGGTAAAGGATACACAATTTTATTTCAGATTAGGATAAGGTGGTTGTGGATGTTGTGGTGGAGAATCTTGCATATATCATCAATGATATTGTTTCTAACTATGTCCCTACTAGTAAGTTGTTGAAACAAAAGCATCCAACCATATCATGGACCTCATGTGCTACACATTGCCTAGACCTCATCTAGGAGGATATAAGCAAACTATTTTGGGTGGAGAATATTATATATCATACGGAGTCCATCACCAAATACATCTACAACCACATGCAAGTATTGAACCTTATGAGGGAAAACAAGGGCTTTGAGAGCTTGTTAGTTCTATCATCACCATATTTGTAACAAAATTCCTCACATTGTGATATCCCATTTCCTATACAAATGCCTTGAGGAATATGTTTTCTTCTAATGAGTGGACTAAATCTCAATGGAGTAGTGAGGTTAATAGGGAAGACATGTAGGAAATTTTCTAAAACTAATTTTTGGTCTAGAGAATCAAAGATTGTAAAATTCATTAATCCCCTTATTTAGGTGTTGTGGATGGTGGGTGGGGATTAAATGACTATTTGTATATTAAAGGGGCATGGATCAAACCAGAGAGTAAGGGCATCATAGAAATATAAAATGCAAAATATATACCTACTTGGAAGAACATTGATAACAAATGGAAAAAACAATTCCATTGTCTCATACAAGAATTTGGGTATATCTTGAACCCATGTACTATTGCAAAACCAACTTTTGGAAAACTTAGAGTGTATGGATTGCACACTTGATTCAAGTATATGGTCCTTGACCAAAAGTTACAATATAAAATACAAAGGCATGTAAGAGTGTTCAATAAAATCACATTTATCTTTAGAACAAAACAAGTGTTCTTACAAGAGATGATGACCAACTAGGTAAGGAATTCTGAAGTTTTTAAGTTCAAGTCTTCATTGTTCTCAAAATTGAGAGTTTCTAGCCAAAGATACAAATTATATTATTGATTTTTTCTAGCTTTACCTTTGACTCTCTTGATTTATTGCAATAAATTTCTGGGAATTGTTTGGCAATGAATGCCCCCAACTGCAAAACTTTACAATCTAGATCTTGAGCCAAACTAACCTTTTTAGGTGTGAGCACAATTAGGTTGTCTTTGAAGGCATACACATGAATAAAATAAACTGATTGGAACAACAATAGCTGAATAGTTTTGTCTTTGCATAATACATATTTTAATTGAGGTGCAACCAATTGTTGAAAAAAACACTTTGTGCAATTCCCATATTTTCCTAGGAGGATATTAATCCTTCCTTTAAATGGGTTATGTAAACTTGGCTTACAAAAATTGAGGATAATGAATTGAGGTGGATGGACCTCGATCCATAAGTAGCACCAAAAAATATGTCCTTAAGGGGCCGTGGAAAAGAGCGAAAGAGGAAGGGGATTTGATTTTGTGTAGTTATTTGTTGTAGAATATTGTTATTTGGAACCTAAGGTTATGTTGGTTCATCACATCTCTAGAGTTTTGTTGATGGTGCTGTACCCGCCAACATTTAGGGGATCACCCCTGTATGAAGTCCCAACTAGACCTCACACCATTTGGTGTGGGAATCCCATCCGGTATGATGGCCCAGTTGCCATTGTCTTAAGGATTTGCCTCAACTCTTGCTTGTCAGCGTAGGAGAGTGGTCTGGTTTGTCTTCGAGAAATGATGTTCGTGTGCCTGGTGATTGCTAGTGTTACTTGTCTCAATGGTTCTTCCACTGTAAAGGGAGAGGGTGAGAGTGAGTCCCAATTCGGTTAGGAGGAAGCTCCAACTCTGCTAGGAACACACAACATGACGAGAATGCATAGCTTCCAGAGGAGCAATCCACACGGATGCGGAAGTCACAACACACAAGGGAAGATAACATGTACAACACTTAGCGGATGAGTCCGCACGAGTGCAACAGTTGATACAACAAGTTTTATGTGAAAGGTTTGTTTGATGTCTGGGAGGTATCCACCACAGGCAAGACAATGTTAACAACATATACAACACATTTTCATTAACAGATTATGTATTACAACAAGTGAAATAAGTTCAAGTGTTCAACACAAGTTAAAGAAACATGCATTACAAGTGTTCAAGATTAGTCTTACAACAGTTACAATACATATGTGAAAGCGTGCTAGCCTGTTAGCAGGCTTTTGAATTAAGTGAAAGTTCCAAGACACATTGTTACACCATACATCACTAACCCCGAGCATGGGGCATTGGAGCCACTACTTACTTGATCCGGATTTAAAAAGGAACGCAATATATTACAGAGATAACCATAAATAGAGAGATGCAGCAGAAATAACACTTCATTTCATTAATGGAAAATACCGAAATATGCTTACAACCATAAATGGAAATAAACCAGCTAGGACGATGGTAGCTTATCTCTGAGAAGAGATGTGCGGCTACATGTCTCTGAACTGTTCCGAACTTTTTTTACAATGAGGCTCGAAGGCCTATTTATTATTGAGAAAACAATGGAAAACCCTTCACATTCCAAAACCGACCCTTAGAAGATGAAACGCCAAATTGTGGGCCCCGTTTTGGGTAAATTGGTACATCAATTTTCCGGGGTCGTAACTTTGGCATACGGTCTCCGTTTGACGCGTATGATAGCTCGTTAGAAAGATCTATCCGAGAACTACCACTTTGGGAAGGGCAACATTGGTCCATGGACCCATGTTGCCCCCAGATTTCCCAAAAAACGTCGTTTTGGGCCTCAAAACGGCTCCAGAAGTTCAGGACCCGAAAAACTGCTAAAAATAGTAAGTTGTGCTACAATTAAGGAAACTGAAAATGCTGAGAAAGACAATGGTGGGGGTCCAGGTGGACTTGGTAGGTGGCCACCAATATCCACCTGGATCATTCATATTATTTTATACTTTTTCAAACTTAAGGGATTATATGAAGAAAAAGGATTACTGGAGTTTCCTTTTATGTCCCTTTTCAGACTCTCTAAAACTGAAAAAGGACCGAGTTCTCTTTGTTGTTAAACTTGTTAAACCCAATAACAACAAACTTGTCCATGCAGACAAGAACGAGTTTCACTGTTGCTAGTCTCATTAAAACATAGCAATGGGTTTGCCCGAAGTGCAAATTATAGAACAAGCATATGTTATCCTCCTCAAGCTTGAGAAAAATAAAGAGGTATTGGTCAGCAATGACTGGGGAAAAATTGGGAAGAAAGCTTGAAGAAACTTTATTGGTAGCAAGTCACTCTTGAACATGACACTTTCACTCCATCACCATGATTGAGTTGGGTTGGGATATTCTGTTCATCGGTCTTATTACCACTGGTCCACCATACCATCCATTTTTGGGGTTAACGCTACCAATCCATTTCAGTGTCGCCGATACGTTCAAGAGAAGTCACTCAGAGAATTCACCAACCCAGCTTGTGTCTCATCTGCTGCAATACCTTCACGCTTCATTCTTTCATGACCGCCACCCTGAACCCTGTATCATCAAATCGTTTTCACCTCCACAAAATCACTTGCTCCATTGAGATGTGGGATTCATTAAGGCCCTCCTACGAAAAATCACTTCTCGTCGACTTCAGCTCAATATCCAAGAAGTCGACCTAGGAACAACCCTTTCAGTAATTTGTAGCTTGCATACCTCAATGGCAAGTTTCTCACTTCTGGCGAAAGGTTTACATCAATGGCCTTAGACCGAAAGATTTTGTGTGGTGTTCGACGCGAAGTCCCTTTTTCACACCACGTGAATTGTACTGTTGTACCTTGAGGTCATCATCATTATTGGTGATTCCTCTCGCGCCTATTAACAACTTCCATCATTGGCTGGTAATCAGGCGATGTCTTTCCATGTTTGACTTTACAACATCTTTTCACATGGATCGACTTGTACTTCGGGTGAAGATTAAATGAGTTTGAAGGCCCCAGATCTAGTTTCATCCATCCAGGCTGCGATATATTTAGGAAAATAAAGACATCAAATGTACATCACTGCTGCAAAATGATCATCCAAATCAAAGGATGATGGCTCTATCAGAATCATCAGTCTGCCACATAGATGGTTGTATGTCCTATGTACATCAAAATTAATTTATAAAGCTAAGCATGGGAATGCCCACCTCAGCTAGATCATGAAAATATTATGAAGATAATGTATTTTATTGTATCTTATTACAGGTCACCTTCTAGTTCGAAAAACCTAGGATCCTCATGATAAAGCATTTCACCTTACATCAAAAAGATTTACAACCTCATGCTTTAGGGGGAAAAAATTTTGTTATCAGGAAATCTAGTGTCCATTTAGATCTACTAGTCCCACTAAGATGGGTAGCTATCTTAGAAACAAATAAACTAAAGTTACTTTCATTTTCCTTTATGAGAAGTAGATAGGAGAGAAGTAGAGAGTACCAGCCTCAGTCTTTCGCTTGGCTCCTTGCTTGTTTCCTCTCCCCTTTGACAGATCTTTGCCGCTCCTTCCTTGCTTACCCCACTTCAAAGAGCACCTGTAAAGTCCAAGCAGCATGAGACCATTAAAGCATAGAGATCTACGATCATAAACAATATAGGACCAGATATATATTGACCACACAAATGAATATATCAACTCAAACATACAAGAATGTGGAGGAAAACTCGAATAGATTTATTGATAGAAAGAGTAGATGAGAGGATTACAACCCATTGATCTAAACCAGCGTCATCCTCCCAGCATGAAAGCCCTTCTTCACCTCATGAAAAGCTTAGATCACCCAACACTATGATGTTCCACGAAGAAACTAACATACCTTCCTTACAAGATACAAAATTCTAGCCCCCGGATCCCTGGGATGAGGGATCCATATATAGATGTTTGTAGCGGGGAGAGTCAGCTTTTGGGATTTTGATTAGTGTCTTCTCTTTGATAGTTCTTGGTTCCACTTGGAGATTCATGATCTCTTACTCATCCTTAGGCAAATTTAGAGAGGCAAGTGTCACAGGAGAAGTTTCTGGAAGAATCCATGATCATCCACCTTGCAAACTATCTCTGCCATTTGTCTACTCTCACCCATCACACCCTACAGAAGGGCTTTTTAGTATGCATCACACTTTTTGCATGTGGAAGGTGAGATGCATCACACCCTTAGCACTGAGTTGTCTGTATGGTCTAGCTTTGACTAGTTCTGAGTAGTTTTCCACGGAGAACTTCTGGGAGATGATGTAATCAGCTGACCTTGTTCCTTTAGGGTGTGGAACAACACTTTTAGGGACTTATAAGCCCTTGGTTTATGGACATATATGATTGGGGTTGTAGTGCCCAAATATGTCTATAACAATACGATAGGGTAGTCAAGTTGTATGGCTAAGGGTACAGTTGATCCTCCTTGGTTAGTGCCCTGAAAAATTGGGCCGAGTACTACTGTCAGACCCTTATGTATATTGCGATCTGTAGGACTTGACACTCCTGGAGACCATAGTTCCCTTCTCTATCTCTGGATCACTCATAATATTTTCTAGATCAAATCTTGCAGGTGGGGTTTTGTTACAGTAGCAACAATCAGTTCCACCATTCAAATCTATCAAATCATCCATTCAGATCTATCAGATCCATCAAGATCCACAACAACAATCAGTTTCACCATTCAAATCTATTAGATCCATTAGATCGATCATCCAGATCTAGCAGTTTGGGCTCTATAGCCATCACAATAGTCAAATCCGCCATTTAGATTTGACTAATTGTGTGGGTTCCTATACATGTGCGTGATTTTCGCAGGACTTTGGGTAGCATTGACTTTGGGATTAGTTTAAGATGCCCTGGGACACTTCTTGGAGACTTAGCCCATAAGAATCAGGTCGACGAGTTGAGCAAGGTCGTACCATTTGTAGGAATTTACAGGGTAAGTTCCTCAGACAAAACACCAAAGGACACCACTCACAAACAGATCACGTATCAATACACCAATATTTTGACGTGGTTAAAACCCTCAAAGAGGGAAATAGTCCATGGCCTGAGCCAACGCGGCCACTTCAGGCAATTTATTAATAAAAGAATGAAAATTTACATAAGCTTCTCTCATGAACCGTTAACCTACAAATGACCCTCCATGCACTTTAAATAGAAATCATGGACCAATCGGGTGCTAAGCCACGGATCAAGTGTCAGTAATACCGAGGAGAGAATGAACCGTCGGATTGTAAGTTACAAATGTACATTGTAAAGAAACTCACTTTACCTAACTTTATACTAGACCAAGTTATACTTAACTATTTCTTATGTGTCAGAATATCCTAACATCCCCCCTTAAGAACAACTTGGGATAGGATTGAAGGATTTATAAATATGACACAAATAGGAGAAGGAAGGAGGCACTAGAGCCTATCCCCCCTTAGTGACAACTTCTTGAACTCCGACCATAAATCGAGGTTTAGTAAACTTCACCTCTGTGAGAGCCTTTATAAAGATGTCTGCAACTTGATCATCTGTTGAACAATATTACACTTCAAGAACATGGTCATGAATGAGCTTTCTGATGAAGT
>APFE030173793.1:218186-244669 GCA_000404065.3 Pinus taeda | reverse complement strand
CAAATTCCCAATTGCCACAGTTTAATGGGAAAAATCACAGTTATTGGTCCATAACAATGAAAGCATTGTTTGCTTCTCAAGGAATATGGGAGCTGGTTGAAACTGGCTATGCTGAACCTGTAGATGCAACAGCATTGGCTACTTTGACAGTAGCAGAAAGAGACCAGTTGAAGAGCGACAGGAAGAAGGATGTCAAAGCCCTCTTTTTCCTCTTTCAATCAGTACATGAAAGTATCTTTCCACGGATTGCAGCAGCAACAAAATCCAAAGAGGCATGGGATATTCTCAAAACTACCTATCAAGGCATGGAGAAGGTGAAGATTGCAAAGTTGCAGATGTTGAGGAGAGACTTTGAAACACTCAGCATGAAGGAATCTGATACAATAGATTCATTCTTCACTCAGGTTATTGGGTTGATAACCCAGATAAGATCTCATGGTGAAATTCTTGAAGAAAGAAGGATCGTAGAGAAGATCTTAAGATGTTTACCCTCAAGGTTTGAAGCAGTTGTGGTAGCAATAGAAGAAACAAAAGATCTCTCATAGTTCACGGTAGATGAACTGAGTGCTTCTCTTATGTCTCATGAACACAGACTGAGTAGAGGAATAGATTCCTCTTTTGAGCAAGCATTCAAGACTCAGATGTCTTTCAGCCAAAGAAAAGGTCGAGGCAGAGCAAATAACAGAGGTCGTGGAAGAAGCCAAAACAGAGGCAGATATTATCCTGCAAGCACAAGCGGAAGGAGCTACAATCAAAACCAAGATGAAGGTTCAAGCAAACAACAAGTTCATGGACAAAGGTATGACAAATCCCAAGTCCAATGTCATTATTGTAAAAAATATGGGCACTACGCCAATGAATGTAGGAAAAAGAAAAATGACATGAATAGTAGGCAGAATGCTATTTTTTCAAATGAAGAAAATAAGAATCCAAAGAATGCGTTGTTAACATGTAACATTGCACAAGACAAACAAGAAGATTTTTGGTTCTTAGACTCAGGTTGTAGTAATCACATGACTGGAAATATTGCAATGTTTGCCAACCTGGATGAAGATGTGAAATCTGAGGTAACAACAGGAACTGATAGTAAGATATCTGTCAAGGGTAAGGGCAGAGTCAGCATCCGAGCAAGAAATGGAGAACAGATGATTGTGCCAGAGGTATACTATGTACCTGGTCTGAAATGTAATCTTTTGAGCATTGGACAGCTCATTGACAAAGGTTACAATGTGTTCTTCAAAGATGATATATGTAGAATCAAAGATATACCTCCAAGTAAGAAGATCATTGCACAGGTGCAGATGACCAACAATAGAATGTTTCCCCTCAAACTCAGGGCAGATTTGAAGGAAGGAAGAACTATTGCAGCTGTAACACAAGAAGTCTTTCAAGAACAAGCGAAAGATGAAAATTGGTTGTGGCACTTGAGATTTGGACATCTCAATTTTGGAGGCTTGAATTTGTTGCACAGAAAGGGAATGGCAAAGGGATTGTCGTTGGTTGAAAAACCGGACATCCTTTGTGAATGCTGCATCTTGGGCAAACAACACAAAGAAAGCTTTCCAGCAGGAAAGAGAATAAGGGCAAAAGCACCCTTGGAAATTGTTCACTCTGATGTGTGTGGACCGGTGCGAATACCATCATTTTCCAGAAATAGATATGTTTTAACTTTCATTAATGATTACACCAGAAAGAAATGGGTGTATATGCTGAAACAAAAGAGTGAAGTGTTTGAGAAATTCTGCCACTTCAAAACCCTTTTTGAGAAACAGTGTGGGCATTACATCAAAGTGCTCAGAACAGATAGAGGAGGAGAATACATCTCCCAAGACTTTCTGCATTTTTGCAAAGAGAATGGCATACAAAAGCAGTTTACAACAAGGTATACACCTCAGCAGAACGGTGTTGTCGAAAGAAAGAATAGGACCATTCTTGACATGATTAGAAGTATGCTGAAGGCAAAACACTTGCCTCATGAGTATTGGGCAGAAGTTTTCATTTGCGCAGTTTACATCTTGAATAGATGCCCAACTAAAGCTGTCATGAACAAAATACCAGAAGAAGCATGGAGTGGTCAAAAGCAAACTGTCACTCACATGAGAGTATTCGGTTGTGTAGCTTATGCACATGTACCGGATCAGCTAAGAAAAAAGATTGATAGTAAGGGGGAGAAGTGTGTATTTGTTGGCTATTGTGATGAGTCAAAAGCATACAAACTCTATAATCCATCCACTAAGAAATTAATTGTAAGCAGGGATGTGCAGTTCATTGAAGATGAAGATTGGGATGGAAGCTTAGAAAAAATAGTGAATGTGAAGACAATTGTGTCTCATGAAGAAGAACATGAAGGGACAGCAGCAAATAATCCTTCCTTGGTGGTTCCTCCTCCACCAAAGCAAATTCAGCAAACCACACCACAAGCTGGAATTCGAACAGCCTTAAGAAGTCAAGGAAGTGCTTCTTCAAGCACACCATAGGGATAAGAAATACCCTCAAGTTCGGATAGAACTCCAAGCACACCAAGAAGACCAAGATTCAGAAATCTGAATGAGATTTATGAACAAGGAGAGGTCAGTACCAATACTGGTCTGAATTCATTATTCGCTTTGTATTGTCATGTTGATGACCCAGTTCATTTTGAAGATGTTGTAAATGAACATAAATGGATTGAAGCAATGAATGAAGAAATTGGTGCAATTGAAAAGAGTAAAACATGGGAGTTAGTGGACCTCCCTGAAGGCAAAGATGCCATTGGAGTTAAGTGGGTCTATAAGACCAAAAGCAAGACTTGTTGTGAAAGGCTACAAGCAACAACAAGGCAAAGACTATGATGAAACCTTTGCACCAGTAGAAAGGATGGAAACAGTCAGAACAATGTTGTCTATTGCAGCACAACACAAATGGAAGATTTATCAAATGGATGTTAAATCTGCATTCCTGAATGGAGTGTTGAAAGAAGAAGTTTATGTTGAACAACCTCCTGGTTATGAAGTTGATGGCCAAGAGCATAAAGTTTGCAGACTGAAGAAGGCTCTTTATGGGCTGAAGCAAGCTCCAAGAGCATGGTACAGCATAATAGATGCTTATCTGATTGAGAATGGGTTTGACAGGTGTGATGGTGAACCCACACTCTACATAAAGGAGAATGACGGTAAGATAATTATTGTTGTTTTATATGTAGATGATCTGATTTTTACTAGCAATGATGCTTCTCTCATTGTTGATTTTAAAGCAGTCATGAAAAGTGAATTTGAAATGACTAACTTGGGCTTCTTAAGATATTTTCTTGGAATTGAAGTAGACCAAAGTGAAAATGGTTTTTTCATTTCTCAAGTTAAATATGTAGAAGCAGTGTTGAAGAGATTTAACATGCAGAACAGCAAGGCAGCTGTGACTCCAACTGTAATGGGGTTGAAATTGACCAAAGAAGACAACAGCAAGGATTTTGATCCAAAATTGTACAAGAGCATAGTTGGCAGCCTTATGTACTTGACTGCAACTAGGCCGGACATTATGCACGCTGTGAGTTTAATCTCCAGATTTATGGAAAGACCGAAAGAGACTCATTGGCAGGCAGCCAAGAGGATTCTAAGGTATGTGAATGGAATGAAGGGGTTTGGTATTTTATACTCCTCTTCTGAAAGTTTCATGTTGACAGGTTACACGGACAGTGATTGGGCTTGAAGTGTTGATGATAGGAAAAGCACATCAGGATTTGTATTTCATATGGGATCGGGAGCCATCTCATGGGCTTCCAAGAAATAACCAGTTGTGGCTTTGTCAACAGCAGAGGCAGAGTATGTGGCAGCAACAGCAGTAGCATGCCAAGTAGTGTGGTTGAGAAAAGTTCTCAGGGATTTGTCTCATGAACAAGAAAATGGCACAACCATTTACTGTGACAATAGCTCAACAATAGCTTTGTCTAAAAACTCTGTTTTTCATAAAAGAACAAAGCACATAGATACCAAATTTCACTTCATACATGAATTGGTTAACAATGACGAGATTGTTTTGCAGCACTGCAGAACAGAAGATCAGCTTGCTGATATCTTGAAAAAACCATTAGCAAAGAAAAGTTTTGATCATTTCAGGAAATGCCTGGGTATGCAGCAGTTGAAATTAAGGGGGAGTGTTGGAATTTAATTCCAACTGCAACACAATAACTGCTGATCTGAAATCTGATCTTTAGTAGATAGTTCAGATTGTCTGATGCCGCAAAGTCTTCTGATATTTTGCACATTGATGAGCATTAAATGCACAGAATTGAATTCCCCTGCAACTGCCAACTTAAAGGCATCACCGCTTGCTGTAACTAATAAGCAGATAAGCGTTACAGATATTTTGATTATTTTATCAATTAAACTCAGATATTTATTTTCCTATAAATGTGGAGAACAACAGTTCTGTTTTTGAGCGGTGCAAGAGATTCTGAACAACAGTTCTGTTTTTGTACTCTGAGAGAAAGAAAGAAGGTTAGAAGAACATAGTGAGTCTCTTCTGTAAATGCACAGCAGTGCTGAACCTGCAATTTTCTGAGATAGAGAAAATTGGTTTGTGGAACTGAAGTGTTCCTCTTGTAACAGTTAGTTTACTGTATCATCTTGTTTACTGTTTATGAATTCAAGTTTACTGTTTAGCTTGGTTTTCTGTTGCTGTTACACCAAGCGTCAAAAGCACGTTGTTACTACTCTATAAGTCTAAAAGTGACTTGATGCCAACTATTTTAGTTGTTGTTACACCAAGCATCAAAAGCACGTTGTTATTACTCTGTAAGTCTAAAAGTGACTTGACGCCAAATATTTTAGTTGTTGTTACACCAAGCATAAAAAACATGTTGCCGTTACACCGTAAGTCAAAAAGTGACTTGACGTGAAAAGTCTTGTTGCTGCAACACCGTTTCCAGTAAGCAATTTTTTCTGTTTTTCTGTTTTTTCTGTGTTAACAAAACACCGTGTTATTCCGCATTGCTGCAACACCAAACTGCGTTGCTGCAACACCATTTCTAGAAAACGAAATTTTCAGTTTTCTGTGCAGAAACAGAATAAAAACAGAGCATTTTTTTGTTGTCTGTTTGTTATGGAATTTAGCAGAAAATTCCAACAACTCGTAATCCATGGTTGTCACAATATTTCATAGACCAAAGTTTCAAAGTTGACCTCACTTGTGCTTAGAATGCTTCGGTGCAAGTATACAGGTGCCCAGAAGCAACTAAGAACGACAATGTGAATGACTGCCTGAACTTCCACGTACCTTCCCAACTTTGTCCATAGGCCCGTGTTTGCATCAAGGATTTATCCATTGTTTCCATCTCCCCCAAATAAAATAAAATAAAGTCTCAGAAAAACTCCATCACACGCACCTTTTTTTTCATCAGTAAGGAGAAAATGCTGGTTTCTATTAATAATTTACAAAAACCCAATACGTATTGTTTGTATATCATCATTGTAATCTATCATATATCATATGCCATAGGTAGCGAGAAAATATTTAGCTACCAGTTTGAGATAATGTGTCTAAGTCAATATAAGTGCGGGATGTGAGACCCTGTGGGTGCAATTCCAATACAGAAGTAAAGAGAAAAAACGTATAAGCATATACCATGTCTAGTATGCAGAAATAAACAGAACAACATAAATATAAGTAACATCATAAAATGAAAACTAAATGCTAGAGAGTCTGAAAACCAAATATAGTTATGTTGGCATAGACATGGAACCAAATTCCATGTGTGAATTACCAATTCCAAGTAAGATGAACATTCTACCAGGAGGGTCCAGGATGCCGAGCTTAGACATCTTGTCTACATTAGTGTTGTACTCTTGGTGGATGTGCTGGAACTGGACCAGCTGGAAGGATCCCTTGACAAAATATGTATTCCTTAACCAATCGTATAGGGGAGGATGTGATATGGAGGCCAAGCCTTGTACATATTCAATAATGATGAGTGCGTGCGTCACCTTATATTTGAATTTTGGGGATGTCAAGAAAATTCAAAAACCACATTAAGCCCAATAATGCTATGACCTTTTCTCTTGAATTTGTGTCAAGTCCTCTGAACTAGTGGAAGCTATAGTGTTGGTTGTAGTCCATGCAGATCCAAGCTCCACATCCACATCTCTCGTCATGTGCTGCACTGTCAAAGAAAACTGCAAAGAAATATAGATTTAGGGCCGATTTTTTATTTAAAACATTCACATGAGCTCAATTAGTGTGTAAAAGTGGTCCCACCCAAGATATGATGTTATTGATGACATTATTAATATTTAGAACTTTGCCTTTGAAAATGTTGGAGTTCCTAGCTCTCCATAATTCCCAGAGTATTAACATTGGAACAACCCTTATCCCATGTGACCTCCTACTCCAACAAACTAAGCATGCTTCTATAGTGGCATGTACATCATGTCTATAAGAAATGATATTTAGGGTCCTTTTCCATACCTGTATAGCCCATGGGAAATGTAGAAAAATATGTGTATTTTCCTCCTCCTGCATATTGCAGAAGACACATATGCTCGGTCCATGGATTCCCTTCTTCCTCAAATTTCCCTAAGTTAGATTTTTGTTCCTCCAAGTCAGCCAAGTAAAAAGGATCATTTTATATAGTACCTATACTTTCCAGAAACTTGCAAACCAGGAAGTGTTTTGTATATTGTGTGTGGTGCAACGAATGTAAAAATAGGTATCTCCAACATATATATCACCTTTTTGCATCTTCCCATCACATCCAACTTGGTCCTCTGCCTCATCTCTACATACACCTGCTTTGCGTAGTTCATTGATTATGTCCTCCCAACTCTCAACGTTTGTACCAGATAGTCTTATCTCCTCTGCGTGCATTCATATAAGAGTGATACCCTACCATTTTTTAATGGTCTGGTCCAGGTAGAAATATCTCCTCATGTTGCGGTTGAGTCAAAGAAACATTATAGTGCTTTTCAATCTCAGAACCTAATATTCGATCTCTTCCCAAAATGATTTCCTCTCCTGACCCAAAAGTCAAGCAATGTCTTTTTAATAACCGACACTTTACTTTGTTGAAACTAATCCATATGGTAGATCCTCGTTGACACTCGATGAGCCCATCTATCATACACTTCCCAACCTTGACCCTCTTAGGTATTTTGACGTTATGATGTCTCTATTAAAAAAATGAAGAATAAACTTTATTGATAAACAGGGAAGCTCATAGGTGAGGAGATCCACCTGGAGACTACCTCTCACAGAATGCTCTACATCAATCATATTACAATTAAAAAATATATATTTTTCACACATGTAGGGAAGTTAGAACAACTACCTAATAAATAGGAACTAATTCCTAATCCAAGGCTCTAGTGAACTGAATCTCTCCAGATTTACATAGTCTCCATTATCTTCAACATTCCCCCTTAATGGAAAAATGGGTTCACAAGTATTCCTAACATTTCCCTAAACAATTCCAACTTGACTCTACCAAGAGGCTTACTGAAAATATCAATAGCATTGTCACATGTATTGCAATATTCAATATGAATTTCTTTTTACTAAACTTTTTCCCTGACAAAATGAAACTGTGTATCAATGTGCTTTTTTATATTATGCAATAATGGATTATTTGCAAGTTTAATAGAGCTCTGGTTGTCACATTTGATATCTATTGCAACTTTTTTTCCCTCTCCAACATCATGGAGAAGTCTCCTCAACCAAATTGCTTCACAAGTTGCTTCACACATTGCTTGATACCCAACTTCTACTGAAGACAAGGATATTGTGTTCTTCTTTTCGCTACTCCATGCAATGACCATGGACGTAATGCTAAATGCATAGCCTATTATGGATCATATGTCATCTATATTTCCAGCCCAATCAGAGTCTGAAAAACCTTTCAATCTAGCATCAAACAAATTAGTATAAATAATACCAAAACCTAAGGTTCCTTACAGATACCTTAGGGTGCCTTTCATTGCAACCCAATGACTCTCAAGAGGCTTTGACATGAATTGGCTCAATATACTGACTGCATAAGCCAAATCTGGCCTACATGTAGTCAAGTAGATTAGATTCCTGAACAGTTGTTTATACAATGTTGCATTTGCCTCCTTAGAACCATCATCATTCTGAAGTTTAGTATTCTTCTGTAAAGGCATTGCTACAACTTTGCAATGATCCATTATGAACTTTTTCAGTAAACTCTGACATGCATACTCTTTGAAACGGGAAGACCATTCACCATGTCAGGAAGCTCAATGAAGCTTATATGCCCAAATATCTGATGCATATATTCTCTGCAAACATGACTGATCATGCCAACGCTTTATGTGACGCACTTATGACATGCAGTTTATACAATCCTCCTACACGTACACTTGTTGCAATGGACTTCATCTAATCCAACATGTCTTTAATTACATAATAAGATTTAAAGAACTCTACCTTAAGATCTTGATCTGTTATTCTAGATACATAAATCAAGTTCTTTTTTATCCCAGGAATATACATAACATCATGAATATGCCTAATGTTTCCATCAGGTAATACAAAAGGGACATCACCATATCCCTTGATTTCATACCCTCTATCGTCTCCAAGGTAGACCTTTGTACTAGTGCTAGATTCTATGAAATTTTTAAACCATTGCCTCTTACTTGTCATATGGGAGGAGCCTCTTGAGCCCACAAACCAGATATCTACTTCATCCCCCTTAGTTGATAGTGCAGAATCAAATACGAACAATCTGATATTTGAATTCTGATCTGCGATGGCCTGCATGTTTCTTGTGTCTCAGTTGACCTTCATCAAACTTCTTCTTCGAGCAATTTTTATCCATATGACCAACTTTACTGCAATAAAAACATTTTGGTGCTAAATCACTTCTATTTGAAGACATACATTGAGATGGATATGACTTTCTCTATGGGGTTCCTCTACTTTTGTGTGTTGCATTTGTCTTTCCTCTCAAGAGATTCTTCTTTTCCATTAGGGCAAGATTTAAGTGTTGAAAAGTGTGCAACAAGAAATGCTTGTTGAGAATGCAACAAGATGATGGAGCTTAGTGGAAAGGAGTCGCCTTCACTAAGTGGGCCCGCAGGCTATTTTTGGCGCAAGTCTATTTTTAGACTATGTCTATTTTTAGACATATGGATCATGGTCTATGAGTTGCAGGATGCTATTTATGGATGATTGGTCATGTTCTAAAATAGATGAAACTCTAGTGATAACATATGGGCAAGTCTATTTTTAGACTGCCAGTCAAAAATAGAAAAATCAAATATTATTAGCTCACAATAATAATTGGACTATAAACTTAATCTTATTCTCTTGGAGCACTTCAGTTGAGCTACGGATGTGGTACATGCAGATCCCAGAAGGAAATACGTGGTTACCTATGGGATGACTAATATTTGCATGCATGACTTCAGTTAGAACTCAAGTGAGTTGAGTTTAGTGGACTGGAGGTGCAGTTGATGGAGTTGTGTTCAGTTTAGCTTTGTTAAACTGGTTGTATTTAGTCTAACTGGCAAATAGACTAGAGATGAGTTGGGTGAATTAGTTATTAATTAATTCACAAGTTATTAACTCATAATACAACTAATGAATACATCAGTTAACTCAGTTGCATGTCAGTGCATGTTCAGTTCAGCAGGGACAGGTGTTAGAGAATCAGATTGCTATCAGTTGTGACTATAGTTGTGCACCAGGTCTTGCACAAATCAGGGGATTGAGTATGCCAATGAGTTTGCCCACATTGTAGCTTGTTCTCACGTGATTTAGCCAAGGAAAGACGTGGCTGCCTTGGAATTATCATCAATTCTCTTGCAGGTATTGAGCAACGGAGGCAGGCAAGCAGCGAAAGAGATTTGAGCCAGTGATTGATTCAGATCTGAGCTGTATTGTGTGTAACAGGTGGAGCTGGTACTGGATTGCTTGTGATAAGCATTGTACTTTGTAATGTTACATGACTCATTCATTAATATACAGATAGTTGGGGTTTTTAGCGAGATGCTTTCCCCGGGATACATACTGTGTTAATGTGTGAATGCTCTTGATGTTTTATTGTTATTGATGCTGCTATATTGATGATCAACGTAGAGGAGCTTATGTATTGTGTATGTTTTCCGCAATAGTACATGATCAGGATAATCTCTATTGAATATGTGTTAAATTATTCAAAATTTCTACAGGTGGTTTCTAGATGCAATATTTCTCCTTGCATTTTACTAACCTGGTATGCTTCTTCTTCGTAGTTTGAGAGATTCTCAATGATGGGAGTAGCTGTCTTAAACACGTATGATTTTCTCTGATGAAGAAATCTTACTTCTTCTCTGCTTATACTATATATGTGGGGAAACTTCTTCTTTGATGGAATGTTAGATGAGGTTGTAATGCAAATTTGTGCAGATGTGGTAGGTGTGTCACTTGGATAGTAGGAGCTAATGTTCACCATGCTTGGATGTGTGATTTTTTTCGGTTGACCCTAGATGGTTGAGAGACGTTCTATGAGTCAGTGTCGAATGGAAGAATCTCCTTGTGTGAGGGAAGAAATATGGGATTATATAGATGCAATTTCAGAGCGGAGGTCTACGAGATTTCCCAAATGAAACATCTTGACATCGGAAATGAAGTCAAGATCTGAGGTGGATTCAGAGCAAGATGATTCTTCAGGATGTGGAGATGGAGGGTTTGACTCATCTGCATCTATGACTAAAAAATATTCTTCATTTTTTAGATACTTGCTCCCATTTAGTCGAATGATAAATATTAGAAAAAAATGACAAACAATTTATTTTCGAAACGAGTTTTACCCTTCAAAGGAAATTTGTTTTCCCAATGGCCCAACTTCTTGCAAATGAAACAAGTTCCTGATTGTGCTCTTTGGGTGCCTTCTTGCCTTCTCTTGAAATTTCATTTTCTCAGTCTCTGAAACTTTTGTCTCCTAGGATAAAATCTTCTAGGCTGAATTTTCTTTGTACATTTTCAAAATTGGCAATCACTTCCACATTGTCCTTTGCTAGCATTATTCTTTTTGCTTTTGTAGCCAAAATGATAGGTTTCAGCATAGATATCGCAAACACTTGCATTGAAACCAAGTCATTTCTTTACTGATTTGATTGTCTTCCTTCAGGAGCATTCTTTTTGCAGAGTAAATACAATTAATTCATGGAGTCTTGCAAGAGAAATATTTTTAATATCTATATTTTAAGCTTCAAATCTAGCCCTGACAAGATCTAGGATTCCGCCAGTGATTGCAAACAAATATTTTCTCAATAAGTTGTATTCTATGGGTCTTTTTCCTTATAAATAAGAAACTGCATTGTGCAAAAGAAATCGAGAAGTTATTTTATATCACAAAGTCTTTGGCTCATGAACATATCTACATAATCATGGCCATCAACCTCAATTTCTTCAAAAAACTCATGGATAACTGCCTTGACAAGTTCAATGATTGTCTTATCACTATTCATAATATTGAGCTTGTCGAATTCATGCATTCTAGACCACTATAATTCTGAGCTACCTTGGAAACACCAAGTTATCCTTAAAGCTAATTTTGACAATGAGACTTTGTTTCTACGAATGGACCTTTGAGTGCTTGTCAATGCACTCTAAGTATGGATTGCCATGAGGATTTCATTTTTAGATTTGCAGTATATATTTTTCATTGGAGCTTGATCTATGTTACCTCTACTAAAAGTAGGGAACTCATCAATGTTGGAAGGATCATATGGAGTTTTTCGAGGAGAACCATATTTGGCATTACACCAATTTTCCCATGGAGATTCAAAAGGTTGGTTTCGTTTATCGCCATCTAAATTTTTGTGTCTTTTGCCATTTTTATTTCTGCTTTGTTCTGTGGCGGCAAATCAAACACTGAGATTTGTGATTGAATTAGAGCCAATTTTTCTCTAGCAAATGAAATAACATTTTATAATTAAAAAATTCTAGGATTATGTACAGAGAATTGTTTGATAAATAGCATAGTATTTTTCTTTTCAAGGTTCTTTTCTTTTAGCTAGAAATTCTGGCTATAAAATTTTGTTGCAGTAAGTTCTTCTTCTAACTCGATTTTCTTTCTCCAGACTCGGTTTTAAATATACTACTACTTCCATAATTTTCTCTAACTCGATGAGAATGATGAGGGCTCTGATGGCGATATTAGGAAAATATTTCCAAGTTAATGGCAGAGGTCAAGCGTACGTACAATAGCGAGGGAAGAACGCATGGTGCTAGGTGGCAAACGACAACGAATAGCTGGCCCGTACTTGGCACCAGGGCTGAGGGCATTGGGAATGAGGCTGGTAGAAAAAGGAGAATAAGGGAAACCTCAAGCTGGGAAAGAAGGTTTATTGTTACTCTTACTATGTTTGTCTTTTGCCCTTGCTTGCACGTGCCCGACGAAGGTGCGAACAACTATTGTAAATAGTGAAGGTTCCTTCTAGCAGACAGGGATGGGTATCATGGTCAAACAACGAGATTTTGTCGATTTGGATCCAAACCCTCGAGACATCATGTCAGTATGGGGATTCGATGTCACTAAGCAAAACATCAAGAATTATATTCGTCCATTTGGGCCTCCACCTGGGAAGGGAAGAGGCTCAATGGTGGGATGGAGTCAGGAAAGTTGTTAGGGTTTTTGGAGGAGAATCTATGTGGTTCAAAGGACAAGGCACAGGGGACTATCAAGAAACTAGAGTTGAGGCAACAAAAACATTTTTCTCGGCAGGCTATGCAGTGGAAGAGGCCGCGGGAAACCAAGTAAGTGATTTAATCCCTAAAGCTGCTAATACGTCTGGTTTTTTATGGGAGGGTTAGAAGACACTATTATCAATTGCGAGTTGAGGGTAAATGAAGGTTTGAAGTCGATTTTGGTAGAATATTTGGGGAAAAAGGAGGAGATAAAGGGGAAAATGTTGGGTAGTAGGGTTGCATGCAAGAGTCTACTGAACCAGAGGATCAGAGAGACCCTATACTCGAAAATAAACCCTAATTCAAAGGAGTTTTCAGAAGAATCACGTACACAGGGTTTTAGAGGTTTCCTAGAAGAACCAGTGGAGCGGTAGGGAGACTTCAAAGAACAGATTAGAGGCTAAAGTTCCCCGCTTATCTCAGCGGGGCATGAAGTGCTTAACCAATTAACAAAGGAAGTGAGGGATCCTTCCTACCTTGCGGGAATGGAGGGACGACCCTCGAAAGTCATATTTTTAAACCAAATAAGTTGTATAGTAGAGAGGTGGATAAAACCGCTCTCTACAGAAGGAATCAATGAGAGGGAGACTAGGCTAGAAGTAAGGGAACGGGGGAGGAATGGGGAATATAAGAGTGATGAGGAAGAAAGGTAATTTGACAAAGAAAAAAGAGTTAAGCCCGAACTTGGTGCTTGGAGTTTATATTCAGATTTACAGTGCAGTGGAAGGGGAAGAGGTAACTTTGGTTGGGAGAGACAAGGGGAAAAATACTCAGCAAATTACATCTTTGAATGGACTTCCAAAGTATGGAAGGGAGCGCCAAACTAATAGTTTGAAGTGTCCACTCTAACTAGGGGTCATTTCATGATAAAATTTAGTAAAGGAGAAACTCTGGAATGGGTTTTGAAACGAAATTGGTGTTCTGGCAGGGTCTATATTGTTTAAAAGATGGAACACCCGGTTTCATGCCTAGAGAGAGCAAGTGGCAGAGATTCCAGTTTGGGTACGTTTTCTGGGGTTACCCCCACCTTTTTAGATAGAGACAATGTTTAGCTCCATCGGAAATACTCTAGGTCAGTTTCTGGAATCAGACATCTCATTTGTGGAATCAAGGGACAAGGGACTAGCAAGAATTCTTGTAAGATTGAATCCAAGGGAAGGACTAGCAAAGGAAATTCATCTTAAATACAAGGATTTATCGTACACACAGATTATATATTATAAAAATATTCCTTCCCGCTATCATCGATGCCACATTTATGGGCATCTTGCTAGATATTTCCCTCTGGGATTCAGAAGGAGAAGAAGGCATTGAGGATAACAAGGAAGAACATATTGGCCCTAGAGGGAAGAGAAGGAGAACATAGAAGCAGAGGAATTGGGGGTTAGGAAGGTTAGAGACCAAATGGAGATGGATTCTGAATGAATGAAGGGCATGTAGAAGGAAGAAATGGTAGAGTAGGAGCGGGAGTATCCTAGATAGCTAGGTCAGGCAGAGACAGTGGAGAGTGGAGAATTTTTTTCTGCGCCTTAGTCAGAGGGTATGGTTATTGCTTCCATCCCTTCTATTCATAAATTCATTAAGTCTTTTTTCAAATTGATCCTGAGGCTTCGTCCTTCTAGGCCTCCTCTTCTAGAAAATTTACATTTTGAATTAGTGACTAAAGCCCTGGAAAGTATCATAACCTCCATTTCGGAGATCCTCCTAAGCCAACCCTTGGCTTTAATCCTTGTTTCCCCTTGTTCTGTAGGATTTTCTATAGAGAAACCTCATCATAAACTTCGGCCTCATGAGAATAAGATCATCCCTTGGGAATTTGTGGGAGGTTTGGGAGTCCATCTGATCTCGGTTGGACCTCGAAAGACTATAGGAAGAAGTCCAACTTGTCAAAGGCTCAGCAAACAAAAAAAATTGATATAGCAAATGGGAAACAATTATCACTTACCGAGGTGCTTAGAGCAGTGCAAGCCCCATCCCGAGTGACCAAATAATATTGTTGTCTTTTAATTCCCGAGGTTTTTTTAGTGCTTCCGAAAACTAGCTTTGAAAGATTTTATTAAAATTTATTGTCTTGATATTATAATGCTTCAAGAAACCCTTGGAGCAAGAGGAGATCAAGTTGGCACTGAATAAAATGTTTTCGAGTTGGACATTCCTAGCTATGGATGCCAAAGGAAGATCTGGAGGATTGACGTTGGGTGTCAAAGTGGGAAGGCTAAAGTTATTAAATTAATGGGGACCAGAGCAAATCTTGGGAGTTGGGGTCTATTCCTAGGATCTTTGCTCAAAATTACTGATATTGAATATTTATGTGCCTTGTCAAGTCAAGGTGCTATTTTGGAATAATCTATTCTCAAAATAGATTATGAATAACTTGAATTTGATGGTGGGATGGGATCTGAACTTCTCCTCGGGCCTATTAGAAACATGGGGCCCTGTAGCTCAAGAAAATCCTCTAACAGACTTATTTATGAACAAGATATATTTTGGCAAGTTTTTATATATAAACCTGATAAATCCAGACCGATTTGGAGGAACAAGAGAGTGAGGGAGGTTAGGGTAGCCAAGAGGCTGGATAGTTTTCTGCTAAAAGAGGAATTGGCATCTATAAATCCTTGTTTCAAACACTGGGTGGGGGAAGGTGGGGACTCAGATCACCTCTATATTCTATTGGAAATGAAAGGACCTAATAAAAAACCGAGGTCTCCATTCAAATTTAACCAGACATGGCTCAAGGAAGCCTCATATAATAACTTGGTTAAAACCACTTGCAGGCCTATGGTTGGTGAACACGTTAGCGATCTAGCTCAACCCTTTATGGAGAACTTGAAGTGCATGAAAAAGGAAACCACAGAATGTTTAAAACCAAAGAGGATAAAAGATGAAGCTCACTTAGCAGAATAAGGGAGGAACTAGATCAATTGGAGAGTTTGGAAAAGGATGGTTATGAGGCAATAGAGAAGAGGGAAAGGAACAAACAACTGGAGAAATAAAGAAGGAAAATCCTTAACAATAGAGGAGAACAATGGAGACTAAAAACCAAAGCAATTTGGTTGGCAGCAGGGAACAAAAATTAATAATTATTTCAGAACTGTGCAAAAGGGAGGAAAAATTTAGATACAATATGGGTATTAGAAACAGAGGAAGGAGGTACAAAAAAATCCTTTGATGAACTAGCCTCAATGGGAAAAACCACTCCAAAAGCCTATTCAAAGCTCCATATGAGGTATCAATAGCTGAGGTGATATAGGTAGCCAGAAACTTCCCAAGATATGCTGAGGAGGAGGAAAATGAAATGCTCATGGTCCCAGCGTCAAGAGAGGAGGTAGAAGGAATTTTAAAGTCAATGCAGAGGGACAAGAGCCCACGGTCGGATGGATGGACAGTGGAATTATTCCAACACTTCTTTGATATCATAGGGGATGACCTCACAGGGGTGGTTGAGGAATCTCGAAAAAAGGGATTGGTGTTTGAACCCTTCAATTCCACTTTTTTAGCTTTAATCCCTAATTCGGTGGACCCCTCATATTTCGAGGAATTTAGACCCATCTCTTTGTGCAATTACATATATAAAATTATTGCAAAAGTCATTGCAGTACGATTGAAGCCTATTCTCTCAGGGGACATATCCAAGCAAAAATTTGGCTTTTTGGATGGAAGACAAATTCATGAAGATAAGGGGGTGCTCAAGAGACACTACACAGTATCAAGAGGAGTCAGAAAAAGGGAGCGATTGTAAAAATCAATATTTCCAAAGCATATCACAAATTCAGTTGACTTTACATTAGGATGCTAATGAACTTGGGATTTGGCATTGGTTTTATAAATTTGTTAATGGGATGTATTTCAAATGTTAGATTTTTAGTCGTAATCAATGGAGCAACATCTTCTTTCTTCCATAGTCAAAGAGGACTCAGACAGGGATGTGCATTATTGCCCCTCCTTTTTCTATTAGCAGCAAAGAGTATTAGTCAAATTATCCTAGAAGCAAGGAGAAGAGGAGACATAAAAGGTATCGAAGTGGCAGTAAATATTCATATCTCTCATTTATTGTTTGATGATGATATCCTCTTTTCAGTGATGGAATTAGGAGTGATATTCAGCAGATTAATTCCGTACTCGGTTTGTTTATAGTAGCTACAGGTATGTGTATCAATGTACAAAAATCTTCTTTGATTCTAGAGGGGTTCTCTAGGACTGGAATCAAGAGGATTACAGAGGCACTTCCTTTTGAAAAAAATTTGATGATGGACAACTTCAAATACCTAGGATTCTACCTTAAGCTAGACACCTATTGTTATAGATCCATTTGGGCACATCATTCCCATCATCCATATTAGTGTTTTAGGGCTCATCAAACCCTAATTTTAGTTGCTACTTACCCTAAAAAATTCAACCTTTTGAATGCCTCCTTCCTAGATAGTTTCATGGCCTAAAGGCATCTTGAAATGACCTCTATATGGACTAGCATGGGTAGGCCCATGCAAGGGTGCACTGCAGAGCAGTTAAGTCCATGCCAGGGTGCTCTGCAAAGCACTTAGGCCCTCTTTGACCTATGTTGGGCGAGTTTGAGCGAAATTCACATAGGGTTTGGGGAATATTCTTATCTTCTGGAGCCTTCTAGAAGATTCCCACACTTATCATCTCCTATGAGCTTGAAAATGGATGAGGAATGAATTAAGATATCTCTTATCCTCTCATCCCTTCCTTCATGGAACTAATTATAAGTATGGAAGGCCATTCAATACCTTCATTGATGACAAAGCCTCCTCCATCTTCCTATAAATTGAGCACTCATCTAAGTGATCAATGGTTGGACTTTGAGAATTTGTAAGGAGATACTGTTGGTGTGAGGATTGAGATTGTAAGCAAGTATTGTTATGCTGCCAAAGTGTTGTGCTATTGATGTGATGTTGGTTGGAACCCAAGCTGGAAGAGTGGCAATGGATCAGACTTCATGGTTGTAATTCTTCCTTCTACTGAATAAAGTGGTTTACACCTTTTTCCATATGCTTATCTTGATATGTGATGTTTATATGTGTGAATGTATATGATTTCATTTACTTATAGTTGATAGATATCTTTCTTTGATTGGTACTTTGTCTTTTGTTTAAGCTTGCAAGTACTTTCTCAGTGAGTTAAATTTAAAGAGGAGCGAAAGGATCCATACAAAGGAGACAAAAGGAAAGTGAAAACAAGTAGGTCCTTTGATTCCCTTGTCTTATTTATCGTCTATACTAAAAGGATACGCACTTTAAATCTGTTGTTCTAGGTATAGCTACCTACATAGGGAATTAGTATTTATCCGTAGATGCAAAATACCACATAACAAATTGGTGACTCGGCTCGGGAAGAATCATTGTTCAGGTACTTTATCCACATCCTAGGATTCCCTAGTAGACCTTGCTTGCCTTCATTGATCTTATTTTATCCTTTTTGAAGTTTTTTGGTCAAAATTTGCATTAGAATGCCTACTTTAGAAATGTGCTAGAATTAGTGCACCCTTGGTCAGGGTACAATGCACTAATCAGTGCACCCTTGGCTTAGAGACAGTGTGTTGATCAGTGCACCCTTGGCTTAGAGACATTGCAATTTAGCATGGTGTCTCCCATTCAGACTTGTGTTGATCCACCTTGGGTCAAATTTCCACCTTTCGATTGGGCCTTTTCCAAAATTTCCTTATGTTTCTGCTTGTTGAATGATCAATGAATGTTATGTCTCTGAAATCAACATTGTATTTCCTTTCCTAGCCCTACTTTGGCCTTGATTGTTTAGTGTTTCTTAAATGATTTCTTTATCACTACCAATTCATTGTCAAAGTTAGTTTATAGTTGATTAATATTTGTTCAAAAGAAAGTGTCGTAAAAGTCTTCATTTCTTTTGAAACGAAATTGTCGTAAAGTGTTCATTCTTGCAAAAAGATTGGTTGATTGTATGTGCATTAGTTTCCTTTTGTTCATCACAACATTAAGGGAATTAAAAAGAAAAACATGCATCGTGCATTGAAAAGTTTGTGTGTGCTCATAGGAATAGTTTAGGGAAATTGCATTAGCTTGTGCTCTTTGATCTTTGATTATATTGTGGCCACAACCACCACCCTATCAAACTTTCCTTGGCAGTAATTTTTAATGGGTCCCCTAAAGTTGGTCTTCTACCACTCCGAATGATTTGTTTATTCCCATAGACTTTAACTCCTTACCGAGACAAATCTTTAGTTCTTAATGGTCAAGCCCCCTTTTTAGACCTTGCTGCATAGTCCATTGATCACCCAGCCTATCCCTCTATTCATCCCCCCCATCAGAATATTTTAAGCCCTCAAAACCCTCTATCGCATCATTATTCCCATCATAGTTCCTTATAGCGGAAATACTTTGCAAAACATGCATAAATCCCTTTTTTGGTCCTATCCCAATTAACACAACGCATTCATGGCTTCCGGGCCCGACAGGTTTTATTAACCCAAATGCATATATTTTGGGTCCAGAGCCCCATCACAAATCACTATCGACCAATCCCCAAAGTTATATTTATAAATTTTGTGTATGTCTTTCGAGCCCGACTACTATATTAACCACGATATATATGCTATCGGGTCCGCCCGCCTAATCACATATCGCAATCGGCACGGTCGGGGCCTATATATAAGGCACATCATTATACCTCGGACCCGCCGATGATTATAGACCAGAGCATATAACATTTCAGGTCTGGACTTATGGCTGGACACGGGGTTTTCCCATACTTTCTTATGTTTACGAAAAAACGTTGAAGTCGAGTTTTACAAAGGAAAATCATACACTACGGACCCGCTGGGGCTATTAATATACCATATATATATATATATATATATATATATATATATATATATATATATATATATATACATACTATATACATATATATATATATTTATATATGTATATAGATATATATATATATACATTATATATACATATACATATATATACATATATGTATATATATATATACATATATGATATATATACATATATATGTATATATATATATATATATATATATATATATATTATAATATATATATATATATATATTATATATATATATATATATATATATATGTATATATATATACATAATAATATATATATATATATATATATATATATATATATATATATATATATATATATATATATATATATATATATATATATATATATATATATATATATATATATATATATATATATATATCGGGTCTGGCCTAATCGAATATCCCAATCGGGGGGCCGTAAGCCTGCGCATATTGTAATATGTGATACAACGGACCTGTCAATCTGATTAAACATAATATATATGTTATCGAGTCCACACATCCCCATCGTAAATCACTATCGGCAGGGTCTAGTGCTCATGCATAAGGTGCGACACCACACGCCAGACCCGCCGATAATTTTAGGCTCGGAGATATAAAATTTGAAGTCCAGGTATATGGCCCGAATGGAGGTTTTTCCTGTTTTTCTTGTGTATTCACTAAATTGCCATAGTCGCGGTTTTTTATGGGAAATTCCATATGGCAGACCCGATAGGGTATAGGTTCCCACCCACAGTATCTCAAGTCCAGGTTTTGGGTTCCGCTCTGTGTTTTGCAAGGATTTGCAGTGTAAGTCATATTTACATTCATGAGACTTAACCAGTGCATAAATTAAAAAGAAAGGGGAATTCTTTCACATTTGATGTTATAAACGCAAGTTTCATGTTTTGTAGGCCTGTTTTCCATATGTCTCACCATTATAGCTAATATGGATTATTTTGTAGGCAAATTCAAGCAGACCTGGTAACAGATGAAGGTGAATTGTATCAAGATGACACCTCTGCCCTACTGGTGTCAGCATTGTGAAACACACTCTTCTAAAGGGAACACGGACCACCAAATTGCATAATGGAGGCACTCCTTCAGTTTAGTGGAAGCACTCATGATAGCACTAATCCATCAATATTTCATCATTGTCAGATACATCACAAAGGATGCTAGATGTGGGATGATGAGCGCAGCATCTTTAGTTTCCTTCAGGAAATGACAGAGAATAATAGCCACTCCACACAAGTGCTAAGAAATGATATGCAATCCTCCTCTGTTTCGAAGGCATCCATTCATTTCCCTAGGAAGGAGAGCGCTCCAACAAGGGCGACCTCGACATGTTAGCAGTTTCACTGACCATTCTCATCTGCATATGTTGACCTGTGTAATGAAATGGGGGAAATGAAAGGTCATGGAAGACCAAGGGTCATTGAGGGCTGCATAAGTATTACCTCCTGATAGGAGAGAAGGGCGTTTTGTTTGAGAAAAAAACAGCTCTGATTTATTGTGAATAAAGAGATACTGCTTGGTTCAATGAGGAGCCTGTATTTCAGATTGATTTTCCTCTTCTCTTATGTGTTTTGATCATAATGTTGTTGCTGAAACAAATGAAAATGTATATTTTTTTTTTGTGCATACTGATAACTTACATTTCATGGTTATGTCTGGTTATTTGAATATGATTCAACATCATGGTTAAATCATGAAAGGTTGTTGATTTGAAACTATGTTGGACATCAGTTGCAAGCTTTTCTTCCATAAAATGGAATGTGTGTTCCTGTGTGAATGATTGGATTGCAATTAGGATTTAATTCATCCTTGTTCTTAAGTGGACTAGCAATTGATTAATTTGGACTCGGGATTTATAGATGATGTTTCACCTCCTTTGTTTTTGCTCCTGCAGGATAGGTTAGGATAGTTAGGATATAGACTAGAGTAGTTAGAAATAGCTTAGATAGGATTTGATACATATAGGTTAGCTGTTTTATTTTGTTGATTTAATTGAAGTCTTCTACCCAGAACAATCAATCAGCACTCATTTAACAGTTTACGGGGTCCCTTAAAACCTATTGGAACTAGCCATTCCAAACGAAATCAGGTCTAATTAGGGCTTGCGATCGGGTTAATTCCCCTTGTTGGTATAGCAAAAATTCGCCATACCAACAAATTGGCGCTAGAAGGAGGGCCTGAACCGTCGTCCACGGATTTTCAAGATTTCATTTATAAGTGCCATGCATGGATTCAAAAGACTAATGCATGGTGTTAGACTCCGTCTCATGTCAGAGATTGATTCTTCTTCAAAACAGGGTTTTGAAGAAGAAATCATTTAAATGTGCTTTTTATATTATGTAATTTGTTCTCCAGCTCTTCAAGAGGCAACAGCGACTTCAAGCTCCTATCCCTGCACAAGCACTATTCAGAATGTTCACTTTTCATAATATATCAATGGAGTCCTACAGTACTTGCCTCAATCCTCACAAGCAGATTAAGAAAGGTTTTGTCAGCAACTTGAAAGGTACATCAATTTTTGAAATTGCTGCCCTTTTCCTGCTCTGGTGGATTTTGTAATGAAGATACTTTTTCGATTAATAAATAAGCAGATATGGAGATTACCAAAATTGTGGGTTGGATTTCTCAAGTGTGCATACCAAACAAAGCCACATTCATTTCATGTGCTATTACAGTTACCTGCAGCACAACTTGAAAATGCTATTAACAAGACTCCTGCATTAAGAGTACGTTTGGTTGCTCATGCCAGTCAATCAAACATTCGTTCTTCTTTGCCTAGGTCAACATTAGTGGTTTTGGGTCTTGTTCAGGATGCTCAAACTGCATTGACTGATGTGGGGTCTTTTGGCCAAATAGTGACTGAGACGCAAGCGTCAGAGTCTGCAGTTCTTAGTTGAGAAAATGCTCTCGAGCATTTTATTGTGACATTTGTGGGATTTCAAGGGCAACAGCTGAAAAGGGCTTTGGTTCTTTCTGGTACATGGTTGCAGTCTTCAAATTGGTGCTACTTGCCTTATGAAGCCTGTCTAAATATTCTTCAAAGGGTGTCAAGGGGATATCCTTTGATAGCTTCCATTGTACATATTTTGATCTTAAAATTCAAATAAACAAAGTGCCAAAGTGTATTTGAGTTTCTGACTGGCACCTGAAAAGGGCTCTTGCTAAGATCTGATATATCAATTATATCTTGTAGAGCTTGTTTTGTATCTTTCACTAGGACTGGTCATAGTGCAGGATGATGGCAGCCTTTTAACTTAGGAAATTGTTCTTTGCCGGGGCATATTGTCTAGAAGCAATGTACCAAAATGTAACACCGGCTAAGATGCTTTTGTATGATGGCAGAGGAATTTGTGATTGCAAAGTGCCTTCTGGAACATGTTGATTAGCTTTTTATTAATTCATTAAACAGGGCAGTTGGGAAGCTTTATTTTATTGACTTGGCTGGAAGGGTGTTTTTAGCATTGCAACATACAGGCCTTACTTCAATGTGGACACATACGTTGTGGTTGAAAGAAATATTGGTTCACCGTCATATGAATATAGTTCATCTGGTTGAACAGCATGTAAGTATGGTTTTAACTCAGGGTATGCGGGAGGTGTTGTTGTGTGAGGCATTTTCTGGACCCATACATGGTTTGCGTATTTTTGAGAAACCTGTATAGAACAGAGGCACAGCGATTTCAATTATCTGTGATTGGTACCTGGAGAATGTTGTTAAAGATGTAAATGGTGCTGGTATTTTATTTACTCCTATAGATAAGTGCATCTAGGGGCCTTTGTTGTGAACATGTCATCTGGAGCATCGCTTACTTTTTGGACACCCATGGTCATGCTGCCTTCAGTGCCATGCGAGCAAGGGGAGCGACAGTTACAGATATAGCGATGCTTGTGTTAGCTGCCGATGATGGTATCATGCCTCAAACTCGTGAAGCTATGGCTCATGCTCAAACAACAAATTTTCCTGTTGTGGTTGCAATCAACAAATGTGACAAGCCAAAACGCAGATCCTCAAAAAGTACGCATACAATTTTGCTTAGAAGGTTTAACACTAGAGGAAATGGGGGGTGATATTCAGGTAGTTGAAATATCCGCAACAAAAAAATATTGGCCTAGATAAGTTGAAAGAAGCATTATTGCTCCAGGCTGAAATAATGGATTTGAAAGCTCGTATTGATGGTGATGCTCAATGCCCAATTTTTGCAAAGGCAATCAAATGCTGGTGTCAGCAGGCTTGGCAATATCTTGCAGATTTTTCGACAGCTCCACCATTTGATAGTGATGTGCTGACCTTTCTACATTCCGCATTTGATTTGTTTGGGCCAGTTCTTTTGAACTGGAGATGTGACTGTCGGTAGTGGAGGCTTTAGACTTGGTCCTACTGGCTACAACCAAATTCAAGAAGCAATTTCCTACAGCTAAGATCTTGTTTGTCTAAACATGATGAAGGAACAAAAGAGGATTGCTAACTAGATGGAAACGCATGGTATCAAACTTGACATTGTAATATTTCAACAGAAGATGCCTGGACTAACTAAGTCAGAGTTATTCAATGAAAATCGTTCCCTTCTAAATAGATTTTCGAAGCAAACACAAGCTAATGGGTGCGAAAATCGGGTCTGGCATTGCTCAAGAAATATGGGAGGAAAATCAACATATTGCGTGTCACCTGTTTATCAGTGATAATGGCTCAGCTTGGATGTTATGTACCTTGTGCATCATGTACCCTGTCGCCATTGAATTTACAGGACTCCCACAGTTTTTGACAAAAACTATTACAGCGATCTGAAAATCAAGAAAGGGATTCTTCACTCTGATCAGAAACTTTTCAATGGAGGTTCCACAGATTCGCAGGTTTAATAAAATGTTTTTGATACTTTGAAACATTCGTAAGGGAACGGAAGTTCACACGAGAGATGGCATGAATTCCACTTTACTACCTATGCCCATTTTTTCCAACTCTGAAACAAAGTTAAGTTGAGAGTCCCGGTCAGTGAAAAACTGAGAAAACCGATGTAATCAGTGATGTTTGAATATATTCAGGTTGTGTCCTACAGGCCTTGGTATCTGAGCGGAGAAATGTATTCACGTAATGATGGCAAGCGCATGGATAAAGCCGATGGCTTTGACATTGGATTTTGTTTGCCATATTCTATAGTTCTCTGACTGCCATTCTTTTTGGCACTATGGTGGTAGTCGCGCTTAGTTTATTTAAATTTACATAGGTTTGCAGGGTTCTCATTGGAAATGTCGAGCTTCACATCGTGGGCATTCTGCAAATGAAGTTTATTCATGTATAGTTTCTGTCTTTTCTGGACGATAGTGCGAAAGTGTGTGCGGTTGTTCTGGACAGAGTGTGGCAGAATTGTTGTTTTTTCTCCTGTGATGAAACATGAAGTGGTTAAAGGTGCTGAGTCTCGTATCAAAACAAACATTGAAAACACAAACCATTTGATCACAAGGCATGAGAATGAATGCCAACGAGGCAGAAAACATCATTTTCTAGATATGAGAAACTCAAAAGAATATTGATATGCATGAAATCGCGAAAGATGACTCCAACAGATACAGAAATCAAATTGCGATATGCGCGCATTTGATTATGTGGCAGTTTGACTCGTATTTCAGTGAAACAGCAGAGCGTATCTCCAGAACAGTTGCAAAGTGGCATTCATAGGATTCGATTCCTATTTCCAGACTTTATTTAACGGGATCTGCGCTCCATGTGTCGGCCATCAGAGGATTTCAAGAGAAGCCAATTTGCCTATTTCGATCCTAAATCATGATTTCATGAGATTTTTGCTCCAGATTTTGTCTCTTAATAAACCAATCGTAGAAACGTTGTTCTATTTGTAGGATGGATGAAACGCTTTTTTGTTAATTTTTGTAATGTCAGTTCAAACAGCGCCCGAATTGTGGGTCGATCTGTTGTTTTTGTTTTAGGATAGTTTATAAAAAATTTCATTGGAAAAGAGAGGAGAGTTAGTCAGGGGAGTTTCTGAGTGCTGAGAGTTGGAGGAGAAACTGAGCTTCATTGTACAGTCTATGACAAAGATTTTTTAATGAAATTCCACAGCTCTAATTTCTGAGATTCATGTGGTATGTTAATTTAGCGTAAGTTTTCCTTTTGTCTCATATGTAAACTGTTGTGTTTCATTCACCTCATGATCATTTCTAATTGAAAAAATGAAGTGTTAAGGTAGAATTCATAGTATTATATGCTCTGCCTATAAGTTTGTTCAATTCAATGTTTTCTTCTGTTTGACAAGGATTCAAAGTTATTGTTTTCCCTTGTCAGCTCCTCACCAGTCTTGCCATCCCATTTAAAATCTAGATTTGATGCTAAATTCCTTGCCTACCATACCTCAGTCGTCAACATGTGTTGTTCATTATATTTCTCTGTTTGAAGTTGTGATTTTGCCCATGCAGCCCAGAAAAACCCCGTTATTTAATTAAAAACCCCAAATCAAATTATTTTATCAGTTTACTAGCCTAAAATCAGTGTTTCTAATTGGTCAACTCATCTTATTGAAAAATTCACCGAGTTTGACCCGAGAGAGCCTTCTCATACCTCGTAGGGCTAGCTACAAGGTGAAATGGTTTGAAGTAGCTTTGAGGTTTGTCTATCTCAGCCTAGGTGAAATCTCAAACGCTAACATATTGGCGACCATACTGGGGAGAACAAATTTGTAATTTTCTCATTGTGATGTGATTTCTTAAGTCTTAGACAGAGTCTAAAGATACGCCAGGTAGCCTTCGAACACGCTCTTGTTTTACATCAGCGTTAGTAGATAAACGTTGCTTCAGTCGATCTCTGTGAGCTTGTGAAAGTAGCACTTCATTGACATTTTACCCCAGTACATGTATCAAGTTCAGATCTGATTGTTGATAGTGGACAACGATCAGGCACTTGACAGGCTGAAATCATTCACTTGGCGACTCCAAATCAGTTTCGAGATCAGATCCAAAG